>PVJH01043627.1:0-13507 GCA_004026705.1 Nesogale talazaci | reverse complement strand
CTGCTCCTGAGTAGCAACATGTGTGCTGCCCTGCTGGAGCCCCGGCCGGGGGACACCACAGACCCCAACGGCACCAGCCCCCTGCACCTGGCGGCCAAGAACGGCCACATCGACATCATCAGGTACGGCCCTGCGGGGAGGGGGCAGCCTTGAGAGCCGGGAGCAGCTGGGGGCTGTGGCCAGACTTGGAGCGGTGCGGGACAAGGCCAAGGGGCTGGGGTGGGGCGGGATGCTGCCCGGGAGCTGGTCTTGTCCACATGTGCAAGGGCTTGGAAAAGTTCAGGGGAACCCCAAAATCTCAAATGATAAAAAAGTTTGGCCACATATCAAGTTATAAGACCAACAAACAAAAATCAATCGGATTCTTGTATATTAAGGGGGAGCACTCCAGAGAGGGAATTAAAAGAGCAGTATCACTTACGATAACCACTCTAAAAATAAAATGCTTAGGGATAGCTCTACCCAGCGAAACAAAACAAAAAGTTACACAAAGCAAACTGTAAGTCACTTCTACAAGGAACCCAAAGATATTTAGGTAAATGGGAAAGTGTCCTGTGTACGTGGATAGAAAGACTTGATATACTGAAGGTGTCTTGTTGGTGTTATCGGGTAACTCTGTAAATTCAATGTCGTTCCGATCCCAGCACAGTTCTGGAAAGAAATGGACTGAGGCAAGAGCCTAGAGGGAAGCCCACCATACGATGTCTGGAACCTTCTAAAAGGAAGACATTGATGTACATTAAATGGTTTCATCCAAAGAGAAAAAAGAGCATTTAAAAGATTGGGGGAAAAAATACATGTCCATGCTATACTAGATAAAGGGCTAGTTTTCTTTTTCTTTTTTGGGGGGCATGGCTGCTCTCGGGTGGTGGGAGTAGGAGGCCCAGCCCCACTGCTGGAATTGAACCTCCGTCCCAGTGAGCCGCAGTCCCGCGCACAACCACTACGCCACCGGGGCTCAGCCCTAAAGGGCTAGTTTTCAAAACGTGTAAAAGACCTACCGTGCTTTAGTTAAAAACACACCCACACAACCTAATAAGAAAAATGGACACAAGACCTAAATGAATTAGTAAACGAACAAGAGCTGGCATCCAGGCAGCCAAGAGTTATGAAGACATCCTCGAGTTCATGAGAGATAACAAAGTACTAATTAACACAATGACCAGATGCCATCTCGCATCAGCCAGCATTCCTGGCACCCTCCACGCTCCCCCCTCTCCCCGGCAAAAAAAACCCTCAAACCAAACAAAGATAATAAGCAGGGCATTGCAAAATGGTACAGATACAATAGAAAACAGTGCGGCGCTTCCTTAGGCAAATCCAAATGCATTTCCCTACTTGGTACGCTCCCTAAGGAACTAGAGAATAAACCCGGACCGCTATGTGCACATGCACAGTCATCCCCGCAATATCTGTCGTGGCCAAAGACAAAGAGACAATCAAAAACTCGGCCTGTGGAGAAATGGATGCAGACAACACCACCCTCTGAGCTATACACGCAATGAGCACGACATGGCGTTAGGCTCAGCAAAGTTTGTCAGTCTGACCAAGATAAGTGCTTTATGTTCCCATGATTATAAAGGAGAAAAAGGAAGAAACTGGGGTTTCCCACCAAAGGAAAAGACTTCTAAGACGATGGTGAGGCCTGGGGCGCGGGGCGGGGGGGCCGTGGAGGGGAGGGATGGGAACAGAACCAGGGAAAAGAGCCCGGGCAGGGAGGTGTCCCAGGGTCACCGTTTGATGGCCTGGGCTGGCTGTACAACAATGTATCTATCCTGTGTTCTTCCCCGTGAGCCTGACATCCCATCAGTCAAAGGAGGAAAAGAATGATAAGAAACCAAGAGGCTTTAACTGAAGAAGGGCGAAGAATCACATCCTTAAAAGACCCGCCCGGGCTGAGCCCTGGTGGCATATGTGGTTGAGTGCGGGACTGCAGCCTGCAGGTTTGGCGGTTCAAATCCAGCGGCACTGGGTAGCTCCCTCGACCACCAGAGGCAGTGATGCCCCCACACAAAAAAAAAAAAGACCCGCCGGGGCCGAGCCCCCCGTGGCATAGTGGTTGTGTGCGGGACTGCGGCCCACAGGGTTGGCGGTTCAAATCCAGAAGCAGCTCTCCAGGAGCCGACCTACTCCCACCAGGAGGCAGTGATGCCCACAAAATAATAATGATAATAATAAAAAGACACGCCAGGCTCCCTCAACCCTGGGCTGAGTGGTAATCGAAGGGGGAAGAACGATGGAAAAGGACCTGCCAGTCTCTTGTGATACAGGAGTTAGTGTCAGACCAACCAAGAAAACCCACAGAGAAGCCCAGTATCTTTTCCTTCCGTTTGTCTGTGAACTTTTTGAAGTGCCCCCCCCCGCCCCGCCCGTGCTGCTGACCCAGTGGAAGGCCGGTCACTTCTCTGCGCCTCAGTATCCCTCCTCCGCAAGGTGGGCGTCACAGGCATCAAACCAGCAGCAGCTGAGGGTGTGGGCTGGGCCCTCCGACCCGCTAAGGTCCCCAGGGAATCTACAGAGGACTGGCCACCGGGCCTCAGGGAAGGAGGGCCTGCCTGCCTGGTGGCCCCCTGCCCCCTCACCCCTTTGCCCTCCACAGACTCCTCCTTCAAGCCGGCATTGACATTAACCGGCAGACCAAGTCGGGCACAGCGCTGCATGAGGCTGCGCTCTGCGGCAAGACCGAAGTTGTCCGGCTGCTCCTTGAGGTAAATGGGGGGGCCGATGAGGCTGGGGGCCAGGGCAAGGGGCTAGGGCAGGGCATTCTAAGGTCGGGTTAGGGCATGGGGACCGAGATAAGGGATGCTAGCATCAGGCCACGGCCTGGGGGCTGAAGAGTTGGGGCGCTGGGAGATGAGAGGTTTGGGGTATCAGGGCGAGGGGGCCTGGGGGCCAAGGTGAGGGGGGTCAGGATAGGGCCTTGGCATGGGTGTTAACACAAGGGCTCCTAGGATCTGACCGTGTGGGCACCATGAAGGCTGAGACAGGGTGCGAGGATCAGGCCAGAGTGTGGGGGCCGAGACAAGGGGTGTGGAGACTGAGATGAGGGGACCTAGCATCAGGCTAAGGCATGGGGGCTGGAGCAGGGCAGAGGCCTGCCAGACACTCGGGGTGTGTGGGGGTCCTCTAACAGCCCCTGCCCTGTGCAGAGCGGGATCAACGCCCAGGTGCGGAACACCTACAGCCAGACGGCGCTGGACATCGTGCACCAGTTCACCACGTCGCAGGCCAGCAAGGAGATCAAGCAGCTGCTGCGAGGTGGGCCCGGGGGAGGGGCCTCGGGGCCCGGCGGAGGGCCTGGGCGAGCCAGCCGCAGGACTGGGGCTCGGCCTCCTGTGTCCCCAGAGGCCTCCGCGGCCCTGCAGGTGCGAGCGATCAAGGATTACTGCAACAACTACGACCTGACCAGCCTGACCGTGAAGGCCGGGGACATCATCACGGTGAGGGCGGGGCGGGGTGGGGCAGCCAGCTGCAGAGGAGGTAGGCCCAGGCTGCGCCATCTGGCTGCGTCCCCAAGCTGACCCCCACACCCCACTCCACGCGGTCAGGTTCTAGAGCAGCACCCAGATGGCCGGTGGAAAGGCTGTGTCCATGACAACCGGACAGGCAATGACCGCATCGGCTACTTCCCGTCCTCCCTGGGCGAGGCCATCGTCAAGAGAACAGGTGAGTGGTGGCTGGATGAGGAGACGGTGCGTGCGGGTCTCTCTCTGGGAGACACTTGTGTGTGATGTCTGTTCACGCATCTGTGCGTCCCTGCATCTGTGTGCTCACCTCCCTGTGTCTGTGTCTTCTTGCATCGGCAGGTACACGCGTCTGTGGGACCAAAGTTGTGTGGGCTCTTGTGCTCACGCGTCTGCATGTGCTTACCTGTTTGTGCATGGCCCTTATGTGTTCACGCATCTGTGTGCGCATCTGTGTATACGTGCATCCGTGCATACATGCGTCTGTACATGCATCTGGGTGTTCACGCGGCCTGTGCACACCTGCCCATGTGCACATGCCCGTTCCGTGTACGCATCTGTGTGTGCTACACATGTTCCCCGGTCTCGGTGCATCTGTCTGTGGACACACGTCTGTGGACACACGCAGGGCTTGGGGACAGCTCACTGCGTACAGCAGCGGTCGCCGGGAAGGACCAGGTGCACGTTGCGTTTCCGAGTGTGTGGGGGAAACACCGGGGAGGCACAAGGCTGCAGCCGAGGAAGTGTGCCCTTGTGGGTAGATGCCCTGGACTCCTGGTGACCAGATGGACAGCAGGACAGACCCCGCCCGCCGGCAGCTCCCTCCCCCTCGTGGGTCTGAGCCTGTTGGTGGCAGCCACCTTGTCCATCCATCTCCTGGGGGCCTGTCTTTCCATAGCTGACCCTCTGCTTTGCCAAGCAGGATAATCTCTCGAGACTGGGCTCTTTCGATCACAGATCCAAAGTCCATGAGCCCACGCTTCACCCTCCTTGCTTCTGAGGAGCAGCTGGCAGTCCTTCCTCCACGACGGATCTGTTTGTCCTTCTGTTTGTCCTTCTCCTGAGACAGATCTGTGCGTGGGCCACGGTACTTCAGCATCCGTCCCCAAAACCATTAGCTCAGAGGCAGCGGGTCCCTGGTTTCCTGAGTCCCCGTCCAGCTTGCACGGGCCTGTGAGGCACTTGACAATACCCGGCTTGGTTCAGGCTCAGCTTAGTCCTCGGCAGAGGCCTTGTGCAGCAGATGCGCCCAGTGCGTGATGCAAAGGCTTGACAGGTCCGGAGGATAACTCTCACGGGTCCCAGAGATGGGGCGTGGGCCCCGGGCTTTCGAGAAACCATCGCAGGCAGTCGGGCTGAAGGCCAGGTGATCTCAGAGCCCCCGCGGGTGACATGCAGCGTTGTTGCTGAGGGCAATCCCATCCGGGGACCACCTGGGACCTCTTTTTTTTGGGGGGGTGGGAGCATCACTGCCCTCAGGTGGTGGGAGTAAGAGGCCCAGCCTTTGCTCCTGTGAGCTGGAATTGAACCTCCATCCCAGTGGGCCACAGTCCCTCGCACGACTACACCACCAGGGCTCAGCCCACCTGGGACCTCTATGACGTCACTCAGCAGCCCAGGCAGGATTCTCACGGAGGCCAGAAGACCACCTCTCTCCCACCTTGCTACGCTCCACTTGCTAGCTGCAGCCCCCTCCCCACCCCCAGTGCTCCCAACCTCTCTGCCGGGTTGGATGAAGGCACAGCCATGGCACATCCATGGTACTCCTGGTGATGGGGTTCTTCAGAAAGGGACAGGTTATAAGCCAGGATCCCTCGGTCAGTCAGGACAGCCTCTGATCAGCCACACCCACAGGGAGGCCTTCTTTGACCTCTGCCCGGCTCCTCTAGATCCACTAAGAACTGCCCAGAGGCTGCCCACGTACCAGCCTGCCTCCTTCTGAGGGTCTCCCACCCTCTCCCTGCAGGGGCGGGGAGTCCGGGAAGCTCACCATGCTGCCTCCCTCCCACTGCACTTTTCGGGGCCCTTCCTGTGCAGCTGTGTGTCTCATGTCACTTTTTTTTTTTAGGCATCACTGCCCTCTGGTGGTGAGAGTAGGAGGCCCAGCCTTTGCTCCGTGGAGCTGGAATTGAACCTCCATCCCAGTGGGCCGCAGTCCCGCGCACAACCACTACGCCACCGGGGCTCAGCCCTCGTGTCACTTCTTTCTCTGTCTCCTGACTCTAGGAGATTCTCAGCATAGGGACCCCAGGGCCAAGATGCATTTGGCCCTGGGGATCGCCTCTTTGTGGTGGTGAAGTCTGCTCCCCACCCTCCCCCCACCTATTTCTGGACTGGTACATTGCTAGTCTGTCCACATGGTAAAATCAACCAATTGCTGAGCACTGGTGGCATAGTGGTTGTGTGCAGGACTGCAGTCCACAGGGTTGGCAGTTCAAATCCAGCAGCAGCTCTCCAGGAGCAAGGCTGGGTTTCCTACTCCCACCAGGGCAGTAATGCCACACACACACACACACACACACACACACGTGAGGGGTCACACACCTCGTTTGTTGATCCTACCCCCACCAGGGTGCCCCTGCACCTTGTTCGCACAGTTCCCAAGCTGTCCAATCCCCTTGATGGGCCTCAGGGACTGGATGTGACTGGTTCTCCCCTCCACCCACCCCCACCCCCGCCGTTTGGTGGGGGTTACAAGACCGTCGACCTGGAAGCGTGCGTCCATGTATCTGTGGGCACGGGGCGGCTGGCCTAGCGTGTACATGCGGCCCCCTGCTGCCCCGGCCGGTCTCAGAGGACCTGTGCTGGCCGGCAGGTTCCCGCGGTGCCTCTGAGCCGAGCCCACCCCCAGGAGGCGGTTCATCGGGGCCCTCTGCACCTCCGGAGGAGATCTGGGTGCTGAGGAAACCATTTGCAGGTAGCCTGGGGCCCCTGGGGCTGGCTGGGGTCTCCCCACAAGGCACCCTTAGGGCTGGGTGACCCCCTTCCCACCCAGTGTGGCCTGATACTCCCTCCTGCTGGCAGGTGGGGAACGCAGTGGCAGCTTGAGTGGTGCGTCCGGTGGCCGGGGAAGCGGGGGCCACACCCTGCATGCAGGCTCAGAAGGGGTCAAGGTAGGTGGGGCGGGGTGGCCCCTGGGGTGGCAGAGCCCAGAGCAGCCCGGGCTGAGCCCGAGCAGCTTTTCTGGGTTGTAGCTCCTGGCCACAGTGCTCTCCCAGAAGTCTGTGTCTGAGTCCAGCCCTGGAGACAGCCCCGTCAAGCCTCTGGAAGGTTCCACAGGTAAGAGCCAGGCTGCAGCTGCTGGCCTGGTGGGTGAGTGGGTGGGGGAAGCTCCCCAAGCAGCGGGCACCCCGACTGACACTCTGGTCCGCAGGGACTGGCCGGCCCCCGCCGCCGCCAGCAGCACCTGTGGAGCAGCCGTCCAGGAAGCAGGACCTGGTCTCTGAGGGCAAGGTACTGGGCCAGGCCGGCCGGCACGGCGGGCTTGGGCAGGGCAGGCACTTGGGACGGAGGCCGGCGGCTCCGCCCACTGTCTGTGTATCAGTCCGTGTGTGTTGTGTGTGCTCGTGCACGAGTGTGTGTAGGTGTCGTCCACCGTGTGCTGTGTGTGAGCCCACGTGTGCCCGGGAGGCAGGTGTGTCCAGTGAGCGTGACAGGCGTGCAGGAGGCAGTGGGGTGTCTGTGCGCAGAGCAGCGTGACCGGGGCCGGCCCAGGTGTGAGCGCGGGTGTGGAAGGGGCGTGCGGCCAGGTGTGCGTGCGTGCGTGCGTGTGGCAGTTGCTGGAGGCATGAGCAGTGGCTGCGGCGGAGGCGAGGGCTCTTGGCCCGTGGGCCCAGATCTCACGTTCCTGGAAGTGAAGGCAAGCCCTCAACCGCCCAGTCCAGGCCCTTCCACAGCATGCCCTCCTCGGGGGGCCAGGCTGCCGTGCTCGGAGACGGCGGCGGCAGGATCCCGCCAGGACCTGCAGGTCCTGCCTGGTGCCAGCCGGGGGACCGTCGGGGCCCGGCGACACAGACTGCAGCCGAAGTGTCCACGCAGCGGCGACGAAGGACAGCTGATGAAGCCTGGCGCCCAGGGACCCCCTGGACGGCCAGCCCGGCGCTGCACTCAGAGGAGGCACCCGTGGTGGGGCGCACGCCCGGAGGGCAGGCGGCCGGGCCCTGCAGCAGGTGCCCTTGTCTCTTCCAGAGCGCTGAGGCGGTCAGGCAGTGGCTGGCCACGTTCCAGCTGCAGCTCTATGCTCCCAACTTCATCCATGCCGGCTACGACCTGCCCACCGTCAGCCGGATGACTCCCGAGGTGAGCTGCCCTGGTGACCCCCTCCCCGGCGCCCCCGCCTCCCTGCACCACGACCCGGCCTCCTGCTGACGGCCCCTCCCGCCCAGGACCTCACGGCCATTGGCGTCACCAAGCCAGGCCACCGGAAGAAGATCACCGCGGAGATCAGCAGCATGAGCATCCCCGACTGGCTGCCCGAGCAGAAGCCCGTAAGGCCCCCGCCTCCCGGGATGGGCGGTCAGACGGCCTCAGTCTGCCTGTCCGCCTCTCACTGGGGCCGGCCTCCCCGGGGCAGGGGCCAGTCTCAGGGAAAGGGGGCCGGAAGGCTGGCATGCTTACCCCCTGCCGAGACCCCGCCAGGCCTCTGCCCCCGTGTCATGGCTCTGGTCTCGGCTGACACACCTGGCGAGAGTGTGCCGCCGCCGCCACCCGCTGACTCAGGGCACCGAGGAGGGGTGCAGGGACGTGCTCCGGGTGGGGGCCAGTGCCCCGCCCCTCCTGTCAGTGGCTCAAGGGTTCTCTCAGCCTCACGGAAGCTGACAGGGTGCTGAGTGTCTGTGGTGCGTGGGGCTCTGTGGACCTCGTGTGGGGAGCGGGCTGGAGGTTCTGGGTGAAGTGCATTGTGGGTACTGGCACACGCCTGCGGTGTAGCTAGAGGTGCGTGTGTGAGCATGTGGACGGGAGACGCAGAGGTGGTGTGAGTGGGCTGTGCAGGGGTGTCGGTGCCCGGACATGCCTGAGTGGGCCGTGCATGTACTCCTCCGTGTGCAGTGCGTGTGCGCACGCGTATGCGTGCACGGTGCATGTGTCCGACGTGGCTCTGAGTGTGTCTGCGTCTGTGACCTGTGGGTGAGTTTATTCAGGAAGCATTCCGGGGGGTGGGGTAGGGGTGGGTGTGGCAGAAGGAGGGGCTACATCTCCACCCGCCCCAGGGTGGGCGGCTGAGAAGGGGGTCCCGCCCTGCGTGTGAGTCTGCGTGGCCTGGAGCTCCTGCTCTGTCCCCCCGAGTGACATCCAGACTGTACCCACGCCGGCCCTGATGCCGACACCCCCAGCCCGTCCGTCTGTCCATCTGTCTGTCTGTCCCGGACAGCGCCTGGGAGGCGGGCAGGGTGTGGGCAGCCGGCCCTGGCTGCCCTTCGTGTCCCCTGTCCCCAGGCGAACCTGGCCGTGTGGCTGTCCATGATTGGCCTGGCCCAGTACTACAAGGTGCTGGTGGACAACGGCTATGAGAATATCGACTTCATCACGGATCTCACCTGGGAGGACCTGCAGGAGATTGGCATCACCAAGCTGGGTGAGGCCTGCCCGCCCCCACTCCCTGTGCGGTTCCCCCCCCCGCCCCCCGCATCCCATCCCCCACCTGACTGGCTCCATGTTGCCCAACAGGCCACCAGAAGAAACTGATGCTGGCGGTGAGAAAGTTAGCCGAGCTGCAGAAGGCGGAATATGCCAAGTATGAGGGGGGACCCCTGCGTCGGAAGGCACCCCAGTCCCTCGGGGCGCTGGCCACAGAGTCACCACCCCCGCCGGAGCCCACGCCGGCAGAGTGTCAGTCCCCGAAGATGACAACCTTCCAGGACAGTGAGCTGAGCGGGGAGCTGCAGGCGGCCATGACGGGTCCGGCGGAGGGAGCCGCTGCCACTGCTGCCGGGCTCCCCGACAAGCCGTACACCCAGCTGCCCCCCACCCCCAGGGGCAGCCTGCGGCAGGAGCCCAGCCTGGGCGGGCGGGTCCGGAACATGAGTGGCTCCCAGGAGCTGCTGGGTGACGGGCCCCCTGGGCCAGGCAGCCCCATGTCTCGGAGCCAGGAGTACCTGCTGGATGAGGGGTCGTCCCCCAGCACCCCACCCAAGGAGGCCCGGCCCAGCCGCCACGGCCACAGCGTCAAGCGGGCCAGCGTGCCCCCGGTGCCTGGCAAGCCACGGCAGGTTCTCCCACCGGGTGCCGGTCATTTCACACCCCCCCAGACACCCACCAAAGCCCGGCCAGGCTCTCCTCAAGCCCTGGGGAGTCCTCATGGCTCTACCCCAGCCACCGCCAAGGTGAAACCCACTCCTCAGCTGCTGCCACCTGCAGAGCGCCCCATGTCGCCCCGCTCTCTGCCCCAGTCGCCCACCCACCGCGGCTTCGCCTATGTGTTACCCCAGCCTGTGGAAGGGGATGTGGCGCCCACTGCCCCGGGGCCTGTGCCCAGGCTGTGCCTGCCCCCTGAGGCCGATGGGGAGCCAGGGCGGCCGAAGAAGCGTGCCCACAGCCTGAACCGCTACACGGCGTCTGACAGTGAGCCGGAGCGGGACGAGCTGCTGGTCCCAGGGGCGGCCGGGCCCTACGCCACGGTCCAGCGGCGCGTGGGCCGAAGCCACTCGGTGCGGGCGCCCGCGGGCGCCGACAAAAACGTCAACCGCAGCCAGTCCTTCGCCGTGCGGCCTCGCAAGAAGGGGCCCCCACCGCCCCCGCCCAAGCGCTCCAGTTCTGCCATGGCCAGCGCCAACCTGGCCGACGAGCCCGGCCTGGATGCTGAGACCGAGGGGGCCGCGCCCGAGGACAGAGGGCTGGGAGTCCGGGCACAGCGCCGTCGGGCCAGCGACCTGGCCAGCAGCGTGGACACGGGCAGCGCGGGTAGCGTGAAGAGCATTGCGGCCATGCTCGAGCTGTCATCCATCGGGGGAGGGGGCCGGGCCGCCCGCAGGCCCCCCGAGGGCCACCCGACACCTCGCCCGGCCAGCCCTGAGCCAGGCCGCGTGGCCACAGTGCTGGCCTCGGTGAAGCACAAGGAGGCCATCGGGCCCGACGGGGAGGTGGTGAATCGACGCCGCACGCTCAGTGGTCCTGTCACTGGACTTCTGGCCACTGCCCGCCGGGGGTCTGCAGAGTCAGCTGATCCTCACGGGCCCTTTGGTGAGGATGGTGCCTCCCGGCAGCGGCCCCGAGGCCCAGCCAAGGGCGAGGGCGGCAGCGAGGGGCCCCCGCTGGCCAGGGTAGAGGCCAGCGTGACTCTCAAGAGGCGGATCCGAGCCAAGCAGAACCAGCAGGAGAACGTCAAGTTCATCTTGACCGAGTCGGACACGGTCAAGCGCCGGCCCAAGGCCAAGGAGCGGGAGGTGGGCCTGGAGCCTCCCCCGCCACCCCTGTCCGTGTACCAGAACGGCACGGCCACCCTGCGCCGGCGGCCCGTCTCGGAGCAGGGAGCACCCCCGGAGCTGCCTCCACCGCCCCCGCCTGCAGAGCCCCCGCCGGCTGAGCTGGGGCACCTGCCTCCACTGCCCCTGCTGGACGGCGATGCTCGGAAGCTGGCCAAGCCCCCCGTCTCGCCCAAGCCCGTCCTGGCTCAGCCCGTGGCCAAGATACAGGGCTCACCCACACCAGGGTCCAAGAAGGTGCCACTGCCAGGTCCCAGCAGTCCAGGTAGGTTCCGGGGGTGGTGAGCAAGGTGCCCCCCACCCCAACACCTGTTTTGGGATTTGGGGGTGTCCATTCACCTGCGGGGTGACTCTGGGACACCGCAGACCCATGAATGTCACCCGTGGCTGGAAAACAAGGGCAGGTGCGCGAGGGCCCAGAGAGGACTGACCCTGTTGAATGGAGAGACACTTTAGTGGCAGCCAAGAGGTTGCCACGTGATCATAGCCAGGCAGCTCCTGGGGGGGCGGGGAGGGAGGATGTGGGCGGGGCAGCCGTAGTCTGCCACCTCCTGCAGCTGGGTCCAAGCGCTTCCCGAGCTGCACGTGGAGGCGCGCCCCCTGGCGGCGCGGGGGGGTGGTGGTGGGGCAGCGGAGCACCCGTGGGCCGGTCCACGCCCGGTGCCAGCGCCGTCCTCTCCGCAGAGGTGAAGCGAGCCCATGGGACGCCGCCGCCCGTGTCGCCCAAGCCGCCGCCCCCGCCCACGGCGCCCAAGCCGGCTAAGGCTGCGGCGGGACTGCCGTCCGGTAGCGCCAGCCCCTCGCCCGCGCCCTCGCCGGCCCGCCAGCCGCCCGCCGCCCTCGCCAAACTGGCCAGCACGCCGTCCCCGGTGGGCGCCAGCCCCGCCAGGCCCCCGTCCCCCGGCACTCCTGCGCTGCACGTGCCCGCCAAGCCGCCGCGCGCCGCCGCCGCCGCCGCCGCCGCCGCCGCCACCGCCGCAGGTGGGGCCTCCGCCGCGCCCGACGGTGCCTCGCCAGGGGACAGCGCCCGGCTGAAGCTGGAGGAGACCAGCGCCTGCCTGGCGGCCGCGCTGCAAGCGGTGGAAGAGAAGATACGCCAGGAGGACGGCCAGGGCCCGCGGTAGGCGCGGCAGGAGCCTGGGATCTGGGCGGGGCGCCCTTCAGGCCCCGCCCTTCAGACCCCGCCCCCTGGGCGCGAGCATCGTAAGGGGATGGGGCCGCTCCACGTTCGGTCCTTCGGGATTGCAGGGGTGGGCGGAGTCATCTAGGAAGGGGCGTGGCTGCTACGGGGCGGGGTCCTAGTAGGACGTGGGGCGTGGCCTTTCTCAGTCTGCGCGGAACGGCCGAATCAATTCGAATGGGCCCTGGCTCTTAGCAGGGAGGGGACTGGGCCTGGGGTGGGGTTCCTCGGAGGCAGGGCTGCAGGGGCGTGGCCTCGTTTAATCCTTGCTGGGAAGCATTGTCCCTGTTCAAGCTGACCAGGCCCGAATAGGCTTGGCCTTACAGGGAGGCTCGGTGTAGGGCAAGACCGTGGGAGGGAGGGAACCTGCCCAGGGTGGGGCTGGGCGTAGGCTCGGGCGAGGGAGGGCAAAAGTTGGCTACCCGGCCGCGTCCCTGACTCACACCCACCACGCTGCCCCTAGCCCGTCTGCCCCCGAGGAGAAGAGCACGGGCAGCATCCTGGACGACATCGGCAGTATGTTCGACGACCTGGCCGACCAGCTGGACGCCATGCTGGAGTGAAGGGCCACTGCCCACGTGGGGCCCGCGCCGCTCGGGCTCCGGCCCGCACGCTGACCTTTACCTCAGGACGGGCACCTGGGCCCGGCGGCCACGGGCCAGAGCTGGGGACGGGCCTGCCTCCGCCCCCTGCACAAGCACAACTCCTGCCGTCTGCCCGGGGCTGGCCCTCCCGCCGCCGCCGCCGCCCCCAGTGCAATCAATACCCGCTGGGCTGTCCCGCCTGCCCAGGACAGGGTGCTGCTGGAGCCCCCCCAACCCCCCAGCTGAGCGGCAGAGCACACGCCTCCCGATCCGTCAGAGCCCCGGGCAGCCACTCCGGCTGAGCACAAACCGGGGCAGAGGGTCAAGGCTGGGGCTCGTGGGCCCCCACCCCGTTGCACCCCCCACCCCAGGATATAAACTATGGAGAGTATTAATTTATTGGGAATGAGCTGAGGCAGACTTCCCCCCACCCCCAGAGAAACACAAAGGTATAACTTTAACAAATATATATTTAAAGAAAGAAAATATTATTGATCTATAGAAAACCATTTAGCAGCGAGGAAGGACAGTGTTAGAGGCCCAGCCCCGCTGTTGCCCTTTCCTCCGTCCAGGAGTGCCCAAGCCCCCGGCCCAGTAGCACAACCGGGGGGGGGGGGGGGGGGCGGGGGAAGGGAGCGCTGTGGGACCGGAAGAGGGGTCGGTGCTCTGCGGGGCCTCAGCCTCCCCGCTTCATTTCTCCGCATCCGAGGATGTGCCTTGCTCGCTGACCGGCTGTGTCCTCCTTGCAGAACAGAGGGGTTGGGGGCGAGGCCTCCCCTCCTGGCAGGCGTGGCCGGCTCGTGGGGGGCGTGGCTGGGGTGTGTCTGAGCATGCGTGGGTGAGTGACCGAGGCGTGGC
>PVJH01043626.1:0-13506 GCA_004026705.1 Nesogale talazaci | reverse complement strand
TGGTCAGAGGGGATTCACCCTTGCATGCCCTCCACCCCACCCTCTCTCCACTCCTCCAGCAGCTCCAATCCAACCACCGGGCTGAAGAGGCTCAATCATCTTGGTCTCCCCACCTCCCCAGCTCCCCTCTCCTCTAGTAAACCCTCTCCAGTCCATCTGAATTTGTGGGGTAGAACTCCAAATTATTTTGGAAAGGAGACCATGCTTGCTGGTTGGGGGAAATCTAATAGAACCTCAAGGCCATGGCCCTTAGCCACCTGACAGATCTGGAAGTGACTCCCCGCCTATGGCTCACTTTTCCAATAGGGAATATAAAAGGAGAACAGCGGTCTTCTTAGAAACATCTGCCCTCCTCAGAACAATCACCACTTTGAGAACATAAGACAGCATGTATCTGAGGACAAAGTTCAGAAGTGTAAGGAAAGGAGGAAGAATGGAAATGGGAAACAAGGAGGAAATACAGAAAAAAGATATTATACTGTAAGGCTTGCAATCAATGACATGAAATAAAAGCTGCATGAATTGTTGAATGGAAAACTGATGTGCTCTGTAGACCTCTGCCTAGTTCACAATAAAAGGTTTTAAGAAATAAGCGTGGGGGCTTTTTGGCTGGTGAGTAGGTAAATAGATCAAATGAGTCCCCAAAGTCAAATAGTTTGCAAATAATATGTAGCTATCATGGGGAAAACAATGCTCTCTTCAAAAAATGGGACTGGGAAAACGAACTATACACACACACACACATACCACTACACACAAAAAAACTTGTTCTTCACTGTGTATAATATACAAATACAAATTACAGGTATATTTTCCACTTAAATATAAAGGTATCTATTTTAGGTATTTATTAATTCTGGGCATATATTTCATTTAAATGTAATTTAAATGTGTAAATATAGCATCTAAAAGATAATACAGAGGAATATTTTTATTACCTTCCTATAAGGGAAGACTTCTCAAATGGGAAACAAAAAGCACTAACCATGAGGATATGATTAACACATGAAGTTATTAAAATAGAAAGCTGTTTATCAAAATATTAGGAGAGCACAAAGGAAAAACACTTTCAACAATATTACTGACAGTGGCTGTTTTCCAGAACATATGAAGAACTCCTAGATAGAAGAAGAAATAGGGAGACGATTGTGGTGAGATGAAATTATTTGGTATGACTCTTCTATCCAGAATCTTTCTAACTCCCACAAAATGATTGGAGCATGTAAATAGGGTGTAGGGGACAAATTTGAGGAGGTCAGTCCATTTTGGTATGGTCCTGAGTATAAAATGAGTCACCTAATAAGCAGATTGGAGACTCTTATGCTTATCAAGAAAGAAGAGCCACTGCCAGGTATTTGAGACCCTTGCACTGAGAAGCAGCAGCACCAAGAGCAGAGCACTGGGCTTCTTGATCCCAAGAGTAAGAAAATCTGAGTGCTTTAGGGAAAGAGATTGGCTGCAGAATGGGGTGCCCTTTGGACTCTGATCTGCAGTAAATGAATTTTACTTGCAGGGCAGGGGTCAAAAGGCCTCTTAGTTGAGGTGAAGCATCACAGAGAGACCTTCCCGAAGAATGACTGGGAACAGGTTCTGCAGATGATATTCTGGTCTTTGATCTTTAGTATTCTATGTTTCAGAATTATTCTTGAGATGGTCTCTAAACTTCAGTGGGATATATTCAAGATAATATGGCTCTTGTTGTGGTTTTAATGTACTGTGTTAGTCAGGGTTCTCTTGAGAAATAAAGCCAGGACACATGATTAGAGAGAGAGATGGGTTTACACCGTGAGAAGGTAAATAATGGCTAATTAATCCACACAGCAGTACAGAGAACTCAGTTCAACTCACTTTCATGGAACAGGTTTTATACTAAATGGCCTTCAACTCATGTGGGCCACTGGTCCAAGGTCCAGGAAGCAGAGAGCAGAGAAGATTGGCAGAGTCGGCTGCTGGCGGCAGACAGCAGAGTCAAGCAGCAAGTCAATAGCTCAGGAGCATAGGGAAGCAGGACCCAATAGGGTCTCAAGTTCTAGCCTGGCAACATAATCCACCAGCAGTGTGGGGAAGCAGGTCTTGAAGTAGACTCAAGCTCTAGTGATGCGCGGCCTGCAACTTGATTAAATTCCACCCACATGTTCCTTTGGAGGTCTCGTCAGCACATTAAACATAACTATTACAGGTGCCATGGCAGCCCTATGTGCAACAGAACGAAACACCACCCACTTGTCCTGCACCATCCTCACCATTGTCCTCATATTTGAGCCCAGAGTTGCAGTCATGTCAACCCATCTGGTAGAAGACCTTCTGCTTTTTTTGCTGCCACTCTACTTTACCAAGCATGATATACTTCTTCATGGACTAGTCTCCCATAATAACATTCCCACAGGCTGAGACCAAGTCTCCCCATTCTTGCCACTTAGGAGCCCGTGGGTTGTCCTTCTTCCCACACAGATGTTTATCCTACTGGCAGTACTTTCAAAATTCTTCACCAGCACCACAAATTCAAAAGCATGGACGCTTCTTCAATATTTCCTATTCAATGGCCAACTTTCACATGCATATGAGACAGTTGAAGGTAACATGGTTGGGGTCGGGAACACTTTTGTCCTCAAAGTAACATCCTTGCTTTTCAACACTTTAAAGAAGTCTTGTGCAGATTTACCCAATGCAATGAGCCATTTGGTCTCTTGACTGCTGCTTCTGTGAACATTAATTGCTGATCCAGATGAGGCAAAATCCTTGACAACTTCAATCTTTTAGCCATCTATCATGACATTACCCACTGGTCTAATTGTAAGACTTTTCGCTTTATTTATATTGAGTTGCAGTCCATATTGAAGATTGTAATCCAAGATCTCCTCGATTTCAGTGAGCAAAACTGTCTCATCTTAATATTGCAAGTTGTTAATAAAACCTTCCTCCAATCCTTAGGCTGTATTCTTCTTCATATCCTCCAAGTTCTGTGATTGAATAATTCATACCTTTCTTGACTTTAAATCAAGCAGCATTCACTTGTTCTTTTCACACAACTGCCTCTTGACCCACATACAAGTTCCGCATAAGAGCAATTAAGTGTCTGGAATGCTCATTTTTCCCAAGGTTATCCATAGTTCATTATGGTCCACATATTTGAATGCCTTTGCATAGTCTTGCTCTCATGGAATTTCTTTAATTTTCTCCACCTTCAACTTGAATTGGAAATATGAACAATTTATGGTCTATTCACATATGGCCCCTGACCTTAATCTGGCTGATAAGACTGAGATTCTTCAACATCTATTTTGACAGATGTAGTTGATTTGGATCCTGTGAAGTCCATCTGGCAAGGTCATGATCCAGCATTATCTCTGTCACCAAGACCATATTTCTAACAACTGATCATCCTTCCACTTTGTTCTAATTTTTACATTCCAGAACTTGAAGCACTTCTTAATGAAGATCACAGATTATGGCCTTCATTATGATTACACTTCAACATTTTTTTTAATTGCTTACAATTGAGTCAAAAAAATGTCATGATACATCAAGGGGAAAGAAAGAAGTTTTCAAGGATTTCATTTTACTTGGATTCGTATTCATCTCACCTCAACAGAAGTCAAGAAATCAAAGGACTGATTGCATTGAATAAATCTACTACAAAAGACCTCTTAAAGTGTTAAAGAGAAAATGCATCATTTTGAGGATTAAAATACCTCTGACCCAAACTTTGGTATTTTCAATCATCTCATAGACATATGAAAGATGGACAATGGATAGGAAAGACCCAAGAAGAATCGAAGCATATGAACACCACCAACAACAAAGGTAGGAATGTAGGCAGCTACGCTACAATACTGAAATCACATATAGTTTACGACTCTATAATTTAACTCATATATGTCCAAAATAATCTTTGAATGTACACATCAAGAGACATGCAAGGGGAAAAAAGAGAGATGCAAGGAAATGTTCAAAGCAGCAACATTTTAAGTACAAACTGGAACAACTTAATGTCTTTCAACAGTTTAGTGGCTAAACGTCACGTGGCATTTTTATGGCTAAATGCAATGCTGTGTGAAAGAAGCCACAAAGGCGTTTGCTGTTAGGTGCTGTGAACTAGGCTCCAACTTCAAGTGCATTCGTGTGCAACAAAAGGAAACACTGCCCACAGCTCCACTCTCATAATTGTTATATTTCAGCTCCCACGATGTTTATGTTTCCACCTATTGTTGCATATATAGAAAGATAGAGAGAGATGGATAGATTGCCATTGAATAGATGCTGACTCATTGCAGCACTTTACAAGACAGAATAAAACTGTCCCTTAGAGTTGTGAGAGTTGAAAATCTTCACCGAAGCGGTCCCATTTCTCATCTGTGGATGAGTTCAAACTGCCAACTTTCACTTAATAGACAGGGGTTCACCAGAGCACCGCCAGGGGTCCTTCTCTGCACTTTTTAGTTATTATACTATCTCTTCTCTCTCTCTCTATATATATATATATATATATGTGTGTGTGTGTATGTGTGTGTCCCTCCCTGGAATCCCCTCAGCCCACCCCATCCCACTTAAAAAAAAGAGGGGAAAAAGTATCATTGACTTAGTTCTGAGTCATAGGGACCCTATTGGCTTGAAGAGAACTACCCCATGGACTCCCAAGGCTGTACATCTTTATAGAAGTAGATTAACACAGCTTGCTGATGCATTCAAACTTTTAACCTTTTGGTTAGCATCCAACCTTTTAACCACAATGTCAGCCTAGGCTGTTTTTATACACACACACACACACACACACACACAAAACATGACATGATTTAAATAGAGTTGTTTTTTTTAACTGAATCACAGTATTTAACAACACAGGGTTAGTTAGTGTAAAGAAAAGCAAGGAAGTGCTTATCATAGCATTCAAGGTAATGGTCAACTGTGACAAAGAAGGAAAGCTTCAGAGTGAATGCAAAGGCATTCCTGGACACTGACACAATGCACTTTATTTCATGACCCTGCTGATGGTCACTCAAGTCTTTGCTTTGTAATATATATATATATACACACACACACACATATATATCAATGGTTGAATTAGGGATCTGAAAATAAAATTAAGAAACTCAATGAATTGTATAAAATAATCTGTATTAGAGATCCTCTCTATAAACTCATACAATGTTTTGTTTGCTTTTATTCTGGGGGCAACTTTAGAATTGGTTGGGTATGATAGCAGCAAATGCAAATGGAATGCAGAGCGCGAAAGCCTGACCAAAGAAGTCCAAAGAAGAATGCCCATTCTGATAAATTATGAATAAATGAAATTAATAGGCCTTTACCATCCTTGTTCTATGATGTAGAGTCCCCAAGACAAATTAGCTATAATAATAACAATAAAACACTGGAGGACTTGGTGAACAATGGTTCTGCTTAAACCTTAGTTTATGTAGAAACTCCAAATTCTGAGATATTTTAAAACTTAGCATGCATTTTCCCTGCTAAGTAAAAAGACAATATGTACAGAGAGAAAGGAAGGGAGAGAGAGAGAGAGAGGAGAGAAAGAGTTGTGTATGTTAGGCTTAGAATGGACAGAAATATGAGGCTGGGGATGATTTTTCAGCAACAGTAATGGTAGCAAATGGTTGTTGCCTGTTCCACTGAGAAGACACATAAAATTGACTTGGAATGCAAAGCTACTTCTTAGCAAGTTCATTTTTGTTTTTGTTTCCCTTCCACAGTTGTATTAAAACAATGCCTAAGCCCTGTTAGCAAACAGTAGGAAATATTAGATATGGCACCAAGCTGGTATCAGAAGCCTCAGTAGTAAATTTCAGTTTGTCGTTAGGTGTGGGAGTTTGTACAAATCACCTTTGCGCCACTCCCACCCCAACCAACGAGTAATTAGCACAACCTGGCATCCATATTTCCTTCCCAGTCTAGTAGTCCATAATTCTAAGAGATTGAGTTAAGTGGAAGAACCACTTACCTGCTCTCTGTGAATCAAAACTAGCTTTTCTGAGTCTTCATTCACTTATCTGTAAAATGGAAGGGGAAAGGGGGTGGCGATAATCTCTATATCACACCCTAGTGAAAATTAAAGGAACTGAAATTGTTAAGGGCTCGGCTTGATGTCTGGCACTTAATACATTTCTGTTATTGATTGAATGTTGTGCTCTTAAAATAAATGTTGACTTGGGGCATAGGACTTGTTTTTGTTATGGTAATGAGGTGATATTAATTTATGCATATCCTAAAAATAATCACTCTGAATTATAAAGAGAAGAGAAGAGACACAGAGTGTACCCTGTGAGGATCCTCTACAAGCCAAGGAACCAGGAACACCCAGCATTCAGACAAGAAATCAATCACCTGATTTGGACCTTTCACCAGTGGAATGGTGAGAAAACAACCCTTTTCGGCATTTCTGATAGAGACAAAAACTATAGGCTAAAATTGTTGTCGTCAAGTGCATGGTCATCAACTTGAATACCCAGATAAGCAATCCTATCTATTGCAGAGTAAAAATTAGATTTTCCCTGGCTGAGCTCTGCATAAAGTTTTCTTGATGGTAATCTTCTTCCATGACCCCACCAAGTGAATTCAAATTGCCAGTCTTTGGGTGAGTGGCCACAGGCAAGTGATTTGTCTTACCCAAAGACGTTCTATTGTAGCAGCCCTAGGTAACCAAGATAGCTTCTCTAAATCCAGGATCCCCCACAAGGGCTGGGACTGGCTGTTGGAAATTAACCAGGCTGCATTACAGGAAGCTCCTTTCTTCTGATCACAGAGCAAATCCTATCTGGGTCAGCATTTGGCAACCTATCATAGAATGTCTCTTGGGTTTTTATCTTAAATAACAGGAGTAACTGTTCTGATCATCGCGGCTCTTTACCAAGGGTTGGCTGTGTCCCAGGCACTGTGCTGTGTGATTGCACACACCCCTCGCCAGCAGCCGTGTGAAGGAGGTGTATCTTTGCCGAAGGCCGGCGCTGCATCATATTTCATTAAATTCCCGTTGGCACCAAGCACAGCACCTTGAACACAGTAGACACTCATTACATGTAGTTTTGATTGACTGAATGCAGCAGTGTGTCCCCTCCTTCTCCCTCTAATGTATGTTGTTGCTTGATTTATAAGAAAGTCTTGTCCCTAGTTGTGGTCAGCTATTGAATTTATGTTTGACAAGAAAACTATAGAGTTTGGCAACTCTGCAGTGATAGGTGATGTGTGATTCATTTGGGGGTGAGAATAGACATTTTCTATTCAGGCTCTGAATACCTCGGTCCTATGGTTAGCTAATCATCTGGGTTATAGAAATGCATGAGTGGGCAAACAGATTCAGAGGTAGGAAACTTTAATTGCTCCATTGTGTGCTTGCAGGATATCATCTTGCTGCCCATTGGTCATATTTCTCTATAGCCACTGCTCACATGTGTGATACAAATACAGGCAGGCATTTATTTGTCTTAGGAAATAATTCTGTCCTGGAGGAGCAGGGTGTGAGCTGGGGCGATTGGGTGACATAGATCCAGGACAGGGTGCGCCCCCCCACACAATCAATTGGATCAGTTTGCACTGCAGGGAGCTAACTGGGTGAACACATAGCTAGACACTCCTAGAAACACATCCTTCTCAAAAGAAAGGTAGCCCTTGAAAATGGTTCTGGAAGTTTCTCAGCTACAGAAGTTTTTGGGTTAGGGCTGGCAGAAGCCATAGAGAGTCTCCATTCCACTTGCTGTTCTTGACTCCCACCCTCAGCGGGCTGGTGAAAGCTCTTCCTCCTCAAATGATTGCTGGTGGCCTCCTCAAGTGACCCCCAGGCTCCTGGTGGGTGTTTCCCTTTTTTCCCCTGAGTCTGGGCAGTGGCAGAGGCGGGGCAGTAGCCTGGTAGACCCTAAACAGCTCCAGCTTCACCCAGGGGAGAAAGGGCCCTTGTAAATCCTTTCAAAGAGCACCCACCAAGCTCTCTAAAAGGAAAGGGCAACGCATGACATGAATACCGTTATTGTCATAGAGAAAAATGTATGACCCGTCAAGATCCTGTTAAATGCAGCAGAGGGGAATGCCTCAGCTAACTGATGTCCCCTGGGAAGGCTAACCCTGAACCAGACTTATTAATTAAAACTTCTCAGGAGCACAAAAAATAGGGGGAGGGCTCTTTATGCTACACAGACAGAGCTCCATTCTAACCTAATCCTTTCCAAGGGGGGCAACTCATGGGTCTTTTTTTTTTTTTTTTGCTTCCTTCTTTCAACCAGACAGTTCGATCTACAGACTCACAAGGTTCCTGTTGTCCCAAAGAACACATTCCATTCAAAGCAAGAAGGGGAGGGAAAAAAGTTTTAAAAATGAATCAGTAGGTGGAGCTCTTTCTTTTTATTTATTTTTTAATCCCAAATTCCCTTTTTTATTTTCTTTTTAAGTAAAGGACACAGTTTTGGAGTGCACAAAGAAAAGAGGGGGAACAATTGAAAAAACTGAAAACACATCTATGCTGTGTTTCCCTAATTGAAAAGAGTATCTTGTGAAATCATTACTGTCACAGAACATTTGTGCTGCATGCAAAGGCTTAAGCAAAGAAAATATATAAACCTAAATTGACTTTAGCAATTTGAAAGTGATAGTAGACATCTGCATTCAATAACTTTTTGCTGGTAACTGGTGTTTAATATTTCATGTCAAATCAAGAAGAGTGATCGAAGGTTTCTGAACACGACGGCAGGCATTTTCGCCGCACAGCCTGCCCCTTGTCATCCTCACCATAAAGAAACCTGCTGTGGAGAGGCTGGAAATTGTACCAGAGTCATTCCCTTTTTGGACCTTATATAAACGTTCAGAGTACACTGTCTCTATTTTCCTTTAGAAAGATGTCTATAAGAAAAACAGGTTAAAGGACTTCCAAAGGGTATTATTTATTTAAGGGGAAAAAAAGAGGGGGGGCAGGACTCTTGGAGAAATTACAGCAGAATAAATCATCTAGAACAAATCTTACCTTGATTTTTTCGTCAATCCTGATTTCTTCCTACTTGGTGTGCAGTGATGTTTAGGAGTTCCACTGCCAATAGAAACATACCTTCCCAAGGCTCACAATGAAGTATGTCTAGATAGAATTTTAGTGTTTATGCAATGGGGCAGGGGTGGGGTGGAGAGTGGAAATCGGGGAGGAAAAGCTTTTTAAATAAGTTCATAACTTTATTATATTTTTCCATACCGTGTTCACGATGCAATCTTGATCCTAAACAGACCATTTGTCCTTAGCAACCAACTCAGTAGAAGACTGAAAGGCCTCATTATTCTTTGGACAGGCCGCAAGATTAGCACTTCGTTCAAAAAATGGTCCTGTTGGCCTGACAGTCAAATCAGGTCAGATTGAGCTCAGCATCTTTCTCTTAATTGTCAGGCACAGAGTCTAGTCTCTCGGGACTGCTGTGAAGAGGATGTCACTAAAGCACATTTAGAAGGCTTGTAGGGTTACAGACGTTTGAGAAATGTAACCAGCGTTTTTGTTCATGTGGAGAAAAGAGGAGTCCTATATTGGAGCCAGAGAGTGTTCTCCTTCCACCCCTCATAAAATGATCCTAGAATGACAAGATCCTGACCTAGGCAGCCATGCTCCACTGTATTCTAAGGTAAGTGATTCTGGTGGCAAAATGGATGCCAAAATAATCCAGAAAAGTAGTACACTTACAGGGAGCTTCTAGAGGTTCAAGGGAGATTTAGAGACAAACAGGGAACAAGTAATCTCATTACTGATGTCAGATGAACCTTGGCTCAGAGCAGAGAATACCAGAAAGATATTAACTTGTGGTTTATTGACTATGCCAAGACATTTGTCTGTGTGGGTCATTAAAAAATTATGGCTTGAGGATAATGGGGAATTCCAGAACACTTCATTGTGCATATGTAGAACTTGTACATGGATGAAGAGGCAGTTGTGTGAATTGAACAAGAGAATAACCATAAACTAGATCATTGGGGTTCAAAGCCACTCAAAACCAAACTCATGTCCATTGCGTTAACTCTGGCTCAGAGGAATCACAGAGCATGGTAGAATGGTCCCATGGAATTTCTAAGACTTCAGTGTTTCACAAGAGTAAATGACATCATCTTTTTCCTGCTGAGTGACTGGTGGTTTCGAACTGCCAACTTTGTGATTAGCAGTTCGGTAGTCAATAATGTGATATTTTACATTAGACTTTGGTCCTCATTTGGTCTTCATGATGCTCCTATGATCTCTTTGATGAAACAGGGCAAGCCGTGGTTGGCCCTGTAATTATGAATTGTGCCTTACTTTACCCTGAAACTTCACAGGTTTTTTTTCCACACACTCAAGCTGTGTGAACAGGGCTAAAGTCAGAGGACTCAAAGCCACAATCTAATAGCCTACCTCTAGTTCGCTTAAGGAAGGAAGCTGACACTGCTGGGTCGTGCGTATTCAACGCATGGTGCTGGTGTGCTTTGGACCCCGCTGATCTCCCTGACAGATGTTAAAAGGATCAAAAAGGGCAGATAGCACACATGAGGAAGTATAGACTTCTCTTTCTACAGCTGCCAGCATGATCTGCCTTGGGGCTTCGTCTGTTTCCCATATTCCATAAGTAAAATCCCAGGCATTGTGGCTAGTTAAAAGGGTGAAAGAAAAAGTATGTCATCACCCAAATGTTTCCCATGTAAGGAATGTTTATTAGTCATCAGTCTTATATATCACCATTCAATGGAAATACACCCATTTACAGGAACCGTCGATCCCCTCCTTTTCTCCAGGTTGAAGTTAAGCCTGAACAACTGAAACCGTTGTGGAAGCATCCATTTTCAAGGGCCATCGTCGCACCTTGGAAAGTTACTGTGGCATTGAAGTCAGAGGTATAAACGGGACTTTATGGTAGAGCAAGAGAAAATGATCTTTCCAGCGACATATCAAAACGCCCCACTTTCCCCCTCATCAAAGACGGCCCGGCCCCCCGGCACAGAATACCATCAGAAAACTGCTTCTCATTGTAATATAATAAGGAGCTGCCTTGGCTACTTAATTACAAATCACCATCATCTGTTGCATGTAAAAGGCGCCCTGCTCCTCGATGGTTAGTTCTCATCACCTATTTTATTAACGATTACTTGTGCTCATTTCAGCTTCAGACATTAACTGTCTTTTAAATCAAGATGAAATGTGTACTTGGCAACTTCTGACGTGAGTACTTGGTTTCCCGTAAATCCTGGGACTGACACGGTGTGCACTTCGCCTCTGGCACACCTCTTCAAAAACCAGAGTTATGCAAGGAGGGACACTTAAGAGCTATGGAGCCGCCTCCTGCAAAGTCTTCCTGTATTCCAAGGAGCAGTGGCTTGCGGAAAGAGACACGAGCAAAACTGCTTCACCGTGTGTGTGTGTGTGTGTGTGTGTGTGTGTGTGTGTGTTGGAGTTTGCAAGACACAAACAAGATGAGCTGAGTTTCACTTCCTAGGAGTCTAAGCAATAATTTCCTGGAGTTCAACCTTCTTCCCACTTATTTATACCTTCAGGGTAAGCCACACTATTCATTTCTGATTTTATTAGAACCATGTTTCTCACCTTCTTTGTCCAACCCAACTATTAAATCAATTATAAATTTCTCTTCATGAAAAAAAATTCTCTCAGTCAATGAAAGAAAAACAAGGCTACTTTTATAATCCACTTTTTCTGGTGCTCAGTCTTCCCTCCCAACACCAGCATGGAGTACATGGGCATCCCAGGCAGTCAACCCAGTGTCATTGCCAACCTGCTTTTCTCTTGATCTAATTGACAGGCCAAGGGGGTAGACAAAAAAGGGTCTCCCCTCCATTCAGAGAGCGGGAACTATGGCCACAAAGCTTGTTTGAGCTGTGCATGGCCACTCTAGGCCTGGAGTCCTCTTTTCAAATGAAAATCACGATAATAATGAAAGTGAATGGATATTCAGTAATTGCTTTCTGAATCCCTTCAAAACATAATAAGGCGAAGATCAGTGGTCTCCTTTGAAAGATGAAGAAGCAGGTTTCAGAGATCAGTAAGTTGAGCTGGGGAGAGAGGACTCAAACCAAAATCTTTCAGTTCCCAGACTCCTGCCACTGCTGCTTTGTCCTGCCGCCTCCTCTGCTCCAGGTCGGCCAACCAGAGGCCCCTATCACTGAACCAGTTGTTACAGGAGCCCCAGGGCCGTGCAAATGATAGATGTGTGAAGCTGCTGACCTCGAAATTGGAGGTATAAGTCCACCCAAAGTCATCACAAGATAAAGACCTGCCCGTTTACTTCTGAAAACCCTCAGGACAAAGTTCTACTCAGATGCACGCATGGGTCTGCATGAGTTGGGGTCAATTGGACAGCAACTGGTTTCAATCATTAGCAATCATTCGCTCACTTTGCTCTTGATAAAATACATTTGTTTTGATTTACATGGTTCTTCATCCCTAAACTATGAGAGAAGAGCTGACCATTCATGTCACCAAGTAAGACGGGGATCCAGAGGGACAGCCTATTGAGAGAAAGGAGACAGAGCCATGAGAATGAGACGATTCTTAAATGGTTTTTGATGAGGTGGAGGATTTCATTCTGCATCTGTTCTGAAAAGAATGCAGTGGGAGTCCATATTATCGTCATGTCAGAATAGATAAAAGATTTTCTGGAATATTTTCAATGCTGCAGCTTTGCTGGAACACATCCGCCATCATTTTTCCCTTAGAAATGAATGAACTCAGAAAGGGCAAGACAGATCCCAAGTTGGGTCAAGACAAGGACTCTCCAGAGTCACTATTTTAAACAAGTCTGCTTGCTTTCCATGTAACCCACTCTACTGGATTGTTTTCCTTTCCATCTCTGATTCTTGTCCACATGCTCTTGGTTCCAGGAGTGCTTCAGTGCGCACACCTCTGGTATTGGTAGGATACCGTCTTGACTCCTCAGAGAAGAGCACACACAGCCTCCAAGATAGTGAGATGCCTTCTACAAACCACTGCTATCATCACCTTTGTTCCTTTGCATTTCTATAAATTTGTTGAGCCACTAGGATGTAAAACCTAAGTTGCAAGTTAAGGAACAAAGGTGGTTTTATTGCTATTGAAGACAGAAAACAAAAAAAAATCCTAGAGCTGTTCTTAATAAAATTTTAAAGAGATGTTGGAAGAAAGATTTTCATCAAATGACATATGTGATGAAACATATAATAAACTCTCCATGGTTTAAGAAGCGTGCTGTGATATATCAGCTTTCAGCTTCTTCTTAATTATGTATATGTATAGGTATTCTTCACTGAAAAGGAGCCCTAGAATGCTAACTGCAGGGTAGGAGTTTCAAATTCTGTAGCCACATCAAGGGAGAATGATGAGATTATCTATGTCCTTAAAGATTTACAGACTCAAGTTGTATGAGCGCCCAATAAAATTATTTATTTAAAAAAAAGGAGGGGGAAAGAGAAGCTTATACCAAGTGCTCAAGTAGAAAATATTTGGAAATGAATATGGCAACATGTGTACACATATGTTTGATACAAATGATGTATTAAATGTTATAAGAGCTGTAAGAGCAC
>PVJH01043625.1:0-13588 GCA_004026705.1 Nesogale talazaci | reverse complement strand
GTTTAATAACAAGTTAAATTGTGTCAAAAGCTTTTATTTTTATCTATAGGAGTGAAAAGTGTGGCTTGTTCCTCATTAAGCTTAATGTGCATTGGTTTAGAGTTATTTGTTGTTAATGTAATTAAAAGTATGGATAGGATAATCCAAAGAGCATTCATTATTGGTGTTAACATTGTAATGTGTAATTTTTATAGTTCTTAGCTTCCTAATTTTATTTGTTAGCCATAGGCTTAAATTAATATTGATTTATTTATAATGGATTGAGAAATATTAAAAGCCAAATACATAGAAGATCAAACTAATTAGGCAAGGAAATAAAAATGTAAATATAACAGTAAAAGATAAAATATAAAGGAAGTCCCCAATAAAATTATTCATTAAAAAAGGGGGGGAGGGGAAAGGGGAGTTTTTGTTTTTTTTTTAAAGAGGAGCCTGTACCAAGAGCTCAAGTGGAAAATGTTTGGAAATGTATGTGGCAGCATGTGTGCAAATGTGCTTGATAGAAATGATGTACTGAATGTTGTAGTAGCTGTAAGAGCCCCCAATAAAATTATTTTAATGTGTGTGTGTGTGTGTATATAAAAAGGAAGTACAAGAAAGAAGAAAGTGTTCTAAAAGTGATTTTGGTAACAATTATACAGCTCTTCTTGGTATGATTGAACTATTGAATTGTATGACATGTGCATTATATCCCATAAAGCTACTTTTATTTTTATTTTTTTTGGGGGGGGGCATCACTGCCCTCTGGTGGTGGGAGTAGGAGACCCAGCCTTGCTGCTGGATT
Organism: Nesogale talazaci; assembly: GCA_004026705.1. Classification (NCBI taxonomy): domain Eukaryota; kingdom Metazoa; phylum Chordata; class Mammalia; order Afrosoricida; family Tenrecidae; genus Nesogale; species Nesogale talazaci. The sequence continues at coordinate 12,804 of PVJH01043625.1, read as the reverse complement.
TGAACCTCCAACCCAGTGGGCTGCGGTCCCGCGCACAACCACTACGCCACCGGGGCTCAGCCGTAAAGCTACTTTTAAAAGCAGAGAAAAATATAGCAGAGAAAAATAAATGAAATAAGAATATAACTATCAAAAATGAAAGTATTATATCAGGCTTATAAACAAAATATTTATTATAAAGCTTATTATTTAATTAATATTTTGGGTTTTTTGTTGTTGGTTTGTTTTTTGTTTTTTTTTTTTGGGGGGGGCGCGGCATCACTGCCCTCTGGTGGTCGTGGGAGCTACCCAGCCTCGCTGTGCTGGATTTGAACCGCCAAGCCAGTGGACCGCAGTCCCGCACTCAACCACTACGCCACCGGGACTCAGCCCTATTTAATTAATATTTATTGTGAATCTTATTATTATAAGATCTTACTCAGAAGTTAAAGGCCTGCTATAACTTCATGACTTCAAGCTTCCTGGTAGCCAGAGGAATTAGGGATTTTTATCCACATCCCCCCCAAATTTCAGCAAAGTAAACAAAAGTTTTTATTCAACATCAATGCATTACTATGATGTGAGGACTCGTTGAAGAAACATTGATCCAGGAGCCCTCATGTAGGGGAAGCCATGATTGATGAGACCTAAAAATGTGCAACTCCTGTAACCTGAAGAAATCACGGGCTGGGAAAAGAGGGGTGCAAGGAATTGAGCGGTATAAAAAAGTTACCCAGGAATGACATATTTGCCTCAGGAAATCTATTAAATGGGAAATGAAGGCTTGGATTAAGCTTACTATTCCAACCATTTGCGACTCTATAAGGTAGTTTCAAACTGCACCTGTGCATTTCCAAGGCTGTAAAATGTTTAGGAGAAACAAAGACCTCACATTTCTCCAGCAGAGGCTGGTGGGTTTGAGCTGGTGACCTTGCAATGAACAGTCTAACGTGTACTTCAGCAGGTCACAAGAGCTCCTTAGGCTCATAGGAGCGTCTCATACTGGGAAGCGTTCTGTGGAACCGGTGTTGGCTGCTTTTACCTTCCCAGCTAACTTTTGAAGATCCTCTGCCTTGGGCTTGTCGGAATGAAATTAGGTGTAAGTGGTAGTGTACACGTTGAGCTGCTAACCAGAAGATCGGTAGATGAAAACTGCCTGTCACTGCAAAGGGAAAAGACAAGGCTTTCTTAAGAGTTGGGGTCTGGAAAACCCTCGGGGCAGTCCTACCTCCTATAGGGCTGCTGTGAGGTAAAATTGACTTGATGGCACTTGAGCTTGGTTTCCATTCTCGAAGACTTCAGACTGAGACGGTGAATGAGCTCATCTTTGCATTTTTATCTACTTTCTTCATTTACACCCTCCTTGGTTATACTAAGATTGTAGGTTAGAAGGAATAGATTGAATTAGAATCAGCACGTTCAAATTACAGCTATGAAATGTGTTGCTGGCTTAAGTGTGTTTGTTTTATTTTTGAATATTCAGCATGAGGGCAATGAATCCAGATCTTGCCTCTTATTTCCAAAATAGGAAATGTCCTTGGCCCATATCTTAAAAGCAGATGGACAAAAAAAATCATAGTAAAGCCCTGAGAAATAAAATTCTTCCATTTCACCCCACAGAGCTCTGAGCAGCGTAGTACAAAAGATGTCGAGGAAGACGAGGAAACCATGGTTTCCTGATTGGCCCTTCAAAGACTCAGCCTTGGGTTTGAATGAAGATGCTGCTTCAGCAGTTGTTAGATCTCACTTTTTTAAAAGCTCATCTTGGAAATTGAGAACAACCCAGCTATGCTGGATTAAAATCACAAAAGAACAACTGCACACCCAGGTATATGTCTGTGTATACGAATGTACACAGGAGAGATGACTCTTTGCAAGACAGTGTTTCTTGAGCTTGTCAGAAGCAAAGAGCGAGCTGGGTGGCTTGTTATAAATAGATTGCCTGGCTGAGCCCCGGTGGCGTAGTGGTTGTGCGCGGGACTGCGGCCCACTGGGATGGAGGTTCAATTCCCGCTCACAGGAGCAAAGACTGGGCCTCCTACTCCCACCACCAGGGCAGTGATGCCTGAAAAAAAAATAGATTGCCCAGGTCCTGGCCCTTGTTTCTCACTCCCATCAAGTCATTGACAACTCATAGTGCCTCTATCTACATAGGACAGAGTAGAACTGCCCCTGTGGATTTCTGAGGCCATAACCAGCTCTTTTTGTTTGTTTGTTTGTTTTGTTTTTGTTTTGGGGGGTTTCTTGGGGGGGGCAATCACTGCCCTCTGGTGGTGGGAGTAGGAGGCCCAGCCTTTGCTCCATGGAGCTGGAATTGAACCTCCATCCCAGTGGGCCGCAGTCCCGCGAACAACCACTACACCACCGGGGCTCAGCCCCATAACCAGCTCTTTACTGGAGCAGAAAGTCTCCCTTTTCTTTCTCAAAGCAGCTGATGAATTTGATCTGTTGACCAGACAGTTAGCATTAGCAGCCAAAATGCAGAACATGTAATTAGCGGCCAGGGCACATTGCTGAGTCAGAATTGCTGGAGGAGTGGTCTAAGAACCTACATTTTAAGTGAGCTAAGTTCTTTTTCTCTTCTTTTTTTCCTTTCTGCATCACTGCCCTGGGTGTGCTAAGTTCTTTCGGTAAGCAAATACATTTGGAAAGTACGCCACTTAAATGTTTACAGTGGTTATCTGAGCATTGGATTGTGGATACCCCCACCATCTCTGAAATTCTCAATTTCCCAAATGACCCAGAGTGAATATTTCTTTCATTCTCAATTCAAGCAAAAAATTTAAGGAATTTAAGTCAATTTAAAGGAAAAGGTTCAAAGTGAATATCAGCTAAATATAGTCACTGTCAGTATACGTGTAGGTACAATGCTCATGTTTGCTCCACCCTTTAGTGAACCCACCTGACACACTTGACTTGATTCCTCATCAGATGGGTCTGCTAAAATTAAGTATTTTTAAACATTTAATTCACTATCCAGTGAACATAGATTAAATGATTTAGTCTGCTTATCAAATCTCCTTGAGCACATGATAAAGAGCTAATAAATGGCACTTAGAGTAATTAGACAATAATTCTTGGCAGAAGTTAAGTACCTTTGACTGACTTCTCCTGCATCTCAGTGGGCTTTTCAGAGACAATGATGGCCTTCAGTCAGTGCTTTGCCTAAAAGAGTTGCAAGACTATTTGAAATCATTCTGTGCATATATTTAATTAATCCAAATTGATTTTTGCTTTATCATCACAGTGCGTTCCATAATTTTAGTGCTTCTTAAACATTGCAAACCCTGCTTTTTATGCAGAAAAAGCTGGATGAGTTGAGGAAAATAGTAGGTATTGATATTTGCAATCAGCGTTACTGCTATATAATTTACAAGCCAGTTCTTCACAACGATGACTTTATTAAGCCAAATGAGATGTGTAATCCACAGTGCTTAGGGACAGAAAGCGACCTTAATTATGCCCTGTCCATCCTTTGTGATTTTGATTTCTTTATTCTTTATTTCCCTGAAAGGTTTATTAACCTTTCAAAAAAGATAGAGAAAAACATTCTGGTGTCTGGAGTGAGAGAGGTGGGCTTGTTCTCTTGCATTTTTGAGACCCCAATCTTACTCTCCAAACACCCTCAACATGTAACCATTCTCAAAATTTTGCCTGCATGGTGTTGTGATCTACTGAGTTCTTCCCCCCCAAAAAAACAAACACGTCACTTTAGCTTTATTGGAAATAGGTTAAAAAGATAGACTCAGGCTGCAACGCTAAGGGATTTGCTTCTCTGGATATGTAGAAATTGACAGTACAATTTCACTTATGACTGAGCTTTTCTCAGAGCCACCAAGTCTCGCTTCATCATGTGTGCTGCCAACTATAAATCACAGACGATAGAACATCATTAAGATTCTCCTGGGTAATGTTTTCCAACCAAGGCTTAGATAATTTTTAGTTAGTGTGTGGCCACAGATATCCATGCATTGATTCAGCAAGTATTCATTGAGTGTGCCCTGTTTTAGGTCATGTGTAATATTAATTAGCTTTCATTTCTAGCACGGAAGACAACTCTCCCATGTATTTTTTTTTAATGCCAAGAACATTGTTACTTATCCAAGTGTACATTCTGTGGAGAAATAAAGAAAATGCTTTCATATTAAATACTTAAGCAATCACGTCTTAAGTAAGCCATCTCTTTCTGCATGTGTGTCAGTTTGCCAAAGCTGGTGTAGGCGAATTCGCTAACTGATAAATCAAGAAAACTGATTTGCCCTCTTTGTAAAATACCTCAATGGTTCTTTGTGAATCACCATGCAAAAAGAAAATAGTAAGAGCTATCTTATTAAAGTGACACCAAGGTGATATATTAACATGCTTAAGCAAATAAAAATGCCCTCTCCTTGAGTCAACTATTTAAGTATTTATAGTGAATGGTAAAATAGAGGGCATTATGAACCAGCTCCAAGGTATATCAGTTATCTTGGGAGAGATCAGGTAAACATCTCAGGAGTCCTTTGTAAAGAACCAGGTGAGAACTGAAATGGAAAAATTTAGTACACCCTTCTGGAAGGCAGTGTGGCCATACCTGTTCAAGACCTTAAAATTATATACAGTCTCTGACTGAATGGCTCTGCTTCTAGGACTTTACCCTGAGGAAGTCCTAATGGATGCACAAAGATTGTTCTACCCGAGTTTTCGTAATAGAAATTAGAACCAACCTAAATATCCAACCATTTGAGATTGGTGAAATAAATTACAGTTCATCGCTGTGATAGATGAACTCTATTATCAAGTCATTGAAATGAGAGAAAAGGGAGGTACATCTGCTTTCTCCGGTATGCACATTGTCGTGTGTGCTGAGTGCCCTCCCCAGTCAGAGCACAGAGAAATGGGGCCAAAGAGAGGACCTCGACAGAGCCATCCAGGTCCTTCAGCAAATGAAAAGGCCGTATCTGTTCATTAGGCATTAACAGAAATGGTCAGAGAAACAGGACAAGTGAGTGCCAGGATGGAAGTCCACAAAGGAAAGGACTGAGGGGCTCAGCCTGATCATTCATTTCAGAGCATCCCAATACAATTGGGCCAGTAGTCACTCAGAGGGCTTGCGTGGTTGTTAGATGCATGGGACAGAGGCAGATGACACTTGCAGAGGCTCACTACTACGGAGAGAGAAACCGCTTAGACCCACGGGGTAGATAAGTTGTGTGTTGCTGTTTTTTTTTTAAAAGATGTTGAGTGCAGTTGGTGATGGGAAGAGAAGTTAATAATTAGCAATGACCAACATTGCTACAGAGCTTTCATGTGGAAAAAAAACACATTTGGTAGAATGCAAGTCCTTGGGTCCTATGAAGGTGATGAGAACTTCTAGTCTCAATTGAGGAATTCCCCCAAAGATGGAACCCTCCCTAATTTGTACTACGCAGCATATGATGGTTGATTCAACCAAGAGGAGGATAATTGGACAGCTCAGTTGCCTTTCTGGAGAGCGTAGAGCTGCTTTATTCTGAGCCCTCTGGACCTTACCCGCTTTTGCCATCACATTCGACTCTGAAGTGGCCAAGCGTCACCTCGCACCCTGCATGTCCCGAGCTACTGGGTACAAACACACCGGGTGTGGGATGGAGTTGCATCTCTCCTCTCCATCCATGCTTATAGTGAGATGGTTGTGATGCCCAGTCACCCAACTACTGAGAAGGAAGGGGGAAAAGGGACCATCCTCCCACCCCCCGGAAGTTCCTGGTAAGTAGTGGCTGTTCTTATGGTGGAGAGCGCTAGCCTGGGAATTGGGTATCTAGATTGAGGAGCACTTTGGAAGTGTGGTCCAGCCTCCTGGAATGTAGGGAGGGGTCAGAAAGGGCATGGCTATGCATGCGTGAGGGTGGGCCAAACTGGGATGACATACTCGCAAAAACGGGTGCAATTTGCAATAAATCCAACGTAGTTTTGTGTGTCCACCCCCACACCCAAGTACTTAAACTTTAAAATACCCACACACTATAAGAAAAGCTCCTCTTTTGAGTAATTCCCCTGTGGTTGCCAACTAAATGAGTGTTTGTCTACAGAAGGGAAAATCCTTGGGTCGGAGCCTTGGCATCCCTAGGTGTGAAATCTTTCTGAAGTACCAACCATTTATTAAATAAATAGAAATAAAGCAATATTCCTTTCATTTTTATACCTCTGCAAAATTTGTTGGGAGTTCTACTTGGACTCAGATCTCTCTGTTAAATACCAGTTGCCTGTCCTCACCTGGGATGGCCAGGAAGGAGCTGGAAAAGTGAGATCGTTGCTTACAAGACACTGAGCCCTGGGCATGGGGAGTGGGAAAATTTGCCAACAGATCATGATGATAGTTGAACAATATCAGTGAATGGTACCTGTGAAGAAAGTTTGAAATGACAAATGTTTGTTAAATATATTATTTGTCACAATTAATTTTTTTTTGTTTTCTTTTGTTGTTGTTGTTTGGGAGGGGGATCACTGACCTCTGATGGGAGTGGGAGACCCAGCCTCGCTCCTGTAGAGCTACTGCTGGATTTGAACCGCCAAGTCAGTGGGTCACAGTCCCACACTCAACCACTACGCCATGGGGGCTCAGCCCCACAATTAAATTTTAAGTTCTTGATACCCTTAATCTTTTTAAACTACTTGGTGGTTTTTTTGAGCTGGCACCACATATACATGGTGCTTTTCCTCATGCTGGCACTGCACATAGCATAGCAGCTGGACATGCACTGCACCTGCAGGTCAGCCAGTGTCCTCTAGGGAATTACTCGGGGATGGGACCCCGTCCTCCCCCTCTTCCTTGTCGCTGTTTGATGATGGTTTTCCAGTTGTCTTTAAGAGAGGAAGGGTCCAATTTACGTTCTGTCACTACTAGTAACGGGAATTCTAGTCTATGCACTTTATAGTTTATATTATCCGATAAGAACTTTCAAACACAAATCATGAGGAAAACGAGGTACAGAGTGTTCAGTTTCCTGCCAAGAGTCATAGAGCTCATTTGTCATGGAACCAGCATGTGAACCCAGACAGTATATTTTCAGAGTCTCTGCTCCTAATTATAAGAGCCTTGGCACACTGGTGGCAGAGTGGTTATACATTGGGCTGCTAACCATAAGGTCAGCAGTTTGAAACCACCAGAGAGCTCAGAATAAACTAGCTCTACAGTCTCCAGAACGGCAATTTGGTCATCCAACTGTTCTCCTCTCGGTTGAATCAACCATCACATATAACATGCTGTGTAGTACACGGTAGGGAGGGTTCCATCTGTGAGGGATTTCTCCATTGAGAGGAGAAGCCTTCATCACCTTCATAGGACCCAAGGACTTACATTCTATCAAATGGTTTCCTTCCACATGAAAGCTCTGTAGTAACGCTAGTCATTGTTAATTATGAACTTCCTCCATTATCAACTGCACTCAACGACCTGTAAGGTCAGTAGTTCGAAACCATGAGACTCTACTTTCGTGGTGAGTTGTCAGCCAGGACACACACACACACACACACACACACATACACACACACACACACACACACACACACACACACACCCCGGGGCAGTTCCACCCTCTGCTCTAGGGTGGCTCTGACTTGGAATTGACTCAGTAGCAGTGAGTTATTGTTATTGTTCTTCTTAATTCATAGCCACCCAGGGCATTGTTTTCTTTAATGTAGTAATACTGTATCATGATCAAAAGCCCTCTTTTTAAAAAGGTCCAACAGGTCTCCATCGGACTATGCTTTCCTTCCAATTTGGGCCCCAAACGTACCCAGGGAACATTCGGTGCCAGGTACCCTCTTCGGGAGCCCCTCGGTGGCACAGATGATTAACTCCGGCCGCTTTCGGAGAGGCTAGAGCTTCTAGTCCACTGAGAGACCCTCCGCCCCTGACAACCCCCGGAAGCACAGCGCTGCTCCGACACCAGTCACAGGCGATGGAGTGGCTGCTGGGTTTTCAACATACTTTTACATGATCGTGTAACGTGCCACGGAACAAACACATGTGTACGGTCAATTAATTTGTTCCCCGATGCTGTAGATCCCCATGTTCACAGCGGCATGTGCATGTCCATCTTTGAGGGAGAAAACCCATTTTGGATTTGCCAGAATGGATTGTGGTTTTTCATTGAATTTGATCGAGGCTTACAGAGACGGAGTATGTACCTCCAGGAATCGAACCTTTCAACCCCTCGAGTGGAAATACAAGTTTAAATCAGGAATGTCAGCTTTAAGGTTTGATTAATTCTGGAAAGTGACTTCAGTGAGCGGAAGTCCGAAAGCTCCCTTCATATGGAAAACCTCTTATGAGCCAGAAAAGCCCTGGGAATGTGCCCAGGCAAAAACGGTTCTGCACCTACAATGGTCCCCGCTCTGCGGGGCTACAAGCGCTCTCCTAAGTGCGGACGGATCCACACGTGCTCCGCGTTATATCTGAGCAACCCCATTCCCAGGAGTCTCCAGTCGTGAGGGCGCTTCTTCTTTCGCTTTTGTTCCCTTTTGAGCAGCTGTTTCCCGACATCAGGTCCAACTGGTTCGGCTCTATGACTCTTTGAAACAAAGCTTTGGACGGTTGTGCCCTGGGTAAAACCAAAGACCTCACGGAGATTCCCATTTCCTCCAACAGAGAAAAAGGCAGGCGTATGAGTCCAATCTCATCTGTGATGGCCTGCAGTTGGAAGCAACAAGATCCGTAAGTCTTGGCCGGCTGACCAATACCCAGGCCCCTGGGAATGCTGACGGCTCGAAGCGTGCACCCATGACACACTGGGCTCTTCCTCGGGGAGGAATCTATGAACATCTGTGCGACAGAATATATATTTGCTTCTGGTGGAAGCCAGCGGATTTTATTTTTAATGTTGCCAAAGGTTTTGATAGTAAATATTTGCCCCAAAGATTATGCAGCCTTCTGACTTGAATCTTCAAAATTGTATTACGAGACAAGCAATAGAGTGAGGGTTACACAATTAGGAGATGTAAATATGGAAGTCATCAGTACTGTAATTTCCTAGAAATAACCGTAGTACTTTTAAATGTTTTTCCCTCAGATATGCTCATATGCATCCCCCCCCTTTTAAAAAGTAGAATAATTTCATTTTGCGATTTGCCTTTTTTCCTGACTACATGGTAAATCTCTCTGTATCAGTAAATGCCTAGCTTTCATATCCTCTCTGTGATCACATATGTGCTGTTGAAGACAGACAATAAAGGAAGTATTCATTTTTCTGGGTTTATAAAATTAAAACTTATTAAAACAAATAGCACTACAAGGAATATCCTGGTGCTTTTACTTTGTAGTCACTAATTTGGACGCAGTGCCAAGCCAGCTAAAAACGGTGGTTTCCTTCACTTAAAGGATTCGTAGTTTCCTAAAAGAACCCTAATACAGATTTGAATTTCTCCATAACTCAGCCAAAAGTTATCTTTAACAAAAAAAAATTTATGATACTTGGCAAATCTATTTTTGTATATTCACTTTTACTGGTGGGTGGGTGCATGTCTGTGATTCTTTTGGGGACAACTGACAACATAAGTAAAATCTGTCTTGTACAACTGTAAAATTGTCAACTTGGTGTCTGCTGTGTTTCTGTTCTCCCAATATAGGTTTTGGATGACAAGCTTGTGTTTGTAAAAGTGCATGCACCTTGGGAGGTGTTATGCACGTATGCCGAGTTAATGCACATCAAATTGCCTCTGAAGCCCAATGATCTTAAAACCCAATTCTCAGCCTTCGACAGCTTCAACTGGTTTACCAGAGTCCTCAAAGTAGATGAAACGCTCATCAAGCCAGAGCAGGAGTTTTTCACGGCCCCATTTGAGAAGAACCGGATGAATGATTTTTATATTCAAGATAAAGATACCTTCTTCAATCCAGCCACCAGAAGCCGCATTGTAAGTCTGATCCTAAATGAGTTGCTGTCTTGGGGTGATTGGGAACCTGCTGTTGAATCATTAGTGGTTTTGTGTGGTTGGTTCATTTTTTTGTTTGTTTTAAAAAGTGGCAAAGAAGGAAAAGCAGGCATATGCTTACATTCCTGCACCAATCGTAAACAATGAAAGAGTATAGTTATGCCGTGTGAGCCGTACCCACCACAGTCTGTTTTGGAATCTCTTCAGGTTCACTTCATCCTCTCTCGGATCAAGTACCAAGTCAGGGAGAACGTTCACAAGTTTGGGATTAACAAGCTTGTAAGCTCCGGCATCTACAAGGCAGCTTTCCCTCTCCATGACGTAAGTCGACTGGCGAACGTGAAATACAATGCTCAGTATATACCCTTGTCCCGACAGTGGGGAAGCGCCCACCCTCTTGACCTTGCGAATCCAGCTTGCTAAAAGGAAGGTGATACACTGGGAGATTGAACACTCCCTTAGGGCAGGCACCTGGTTGTTTTCTTCACGGTGAAGTCTCCTCTCCAGCACTGAGAAAGAAGGTGCTCGGTTTCAAGAAGCGGATGAATGAATGGGGAGATGAATGGGTGGATGAGTGAATGAATGAATGAATGAAAGCATTTCTCCCACATCTAAAGTGTGAAGCACTAAAGATTACTTTTTTATTTTTACCTTGTTTTGTTTTGTTTTGTTTTTTTTGTTTTGTGGGCATCACTGCTCTCCGGTGGTGGGAGTAGGAGGCCCAGCCCCACTGCTGGAATTGAACCTCTGTCTCAGTGGGCCGCAGTCCCGCGCACAACCACTATGCCACCGGGGCTCAGCCCTTATTTTTACCTTTTTAAAAACAGTAGTATTGACTTTTAATTCACAAAGCGTACAATCCAACGGTTTATGCGTATTTCAAAAAATTGTGCAGCCACCATCACAAATTTAAGCATTTTCTCTTCTCTTGTGCTTGTTACTATACTACATAGTTTTGCATTTTCCCCAACCTCCTTTCATATAATACTAAGAAACTATGAATCCAGTTATTATTTCTTTGGATTTACATGTCCCAAATTTCACATACAGAAAAACATGCAGAAGCAGGGAAGGGGCTGGGAAGGGCAAAGAACAGCAACAATAACAAAATGAAACAAAATCTCAGGTGAAAAGAAAGCAGAAAATATTTAAAATTAGAATAAACTTAAAATGGGTCAAGTGGGAGAATATAAAGGTGTTAAGTATTAACCTCACAACATCCACTTGAATCCACTTTCCAATCCACTCTGTCTGATAGCATAGTTATTTGTATTGCTGGTTAATGTTCAAAGCGGGGAAGGGTGTCACTGAAGGCTTAATCCATGTGTGGATCCTGAAAATGGATTTGGGGCTTCCACTGTCATCCATAGCCATCTGCAAACTGGGTGCTCAGAATTTAAGCTCTGATACCAAGTATAGATTATTCTTTAAAAGCGTAAAGTCTGGCACTAAAACACCTGCCCCACCAATGTCTAGCTAGGTGACTTTGGAGAAGTATTTAATTTCTCCATTCCTCAGTTTCATCATCAATAAAATGGATATAATAATAGTGCTTTTAAATCATTGAATTGTCATGAGGATAACTTAAATCATTCCAGTTAAAGAGTTATGTCCGGCACTCACATAGAATGAGTACTTTGATTGCCAGGATTCCTTGAATGTAGTATAGAAGATAATATAAAATTAGACCCACTGTGATCAAGTCAATTCTCACAGGGAACAACCCTACAGAACAGGGGAGAACTGCCCCCGTGATTTTCTGACACTATTTTTATTTATTTATTTATTTATTAAAATCATTTTATTGGGGGCTCATACAACTTTTATCACAATCCATCTATCCATCCACTGTATGCCAAGCACATTTGTATATGTGTTGCAATCATCACTCTCAAAACATTTGCTTTCTACTTAAATCCTTGGTATCAGCTCCTCATATTTACCCCTCTCCATGCTCCCCCATCCCAAGACCCTTTGATAATTTATAAATTATTATTTTGTCATACCTTACACTTTCCGATATCTCCCTTCACCCACTTCTCTGTTGTCCATACCTCAGGAGGAGGTTATAGGTAAAAAGGTGGCTTTATTAAGAGAAAAGACCTTTAGGGAGGGGAAGGAAGAGCAGAGAGTAATGCAGAAGCATCTTGAGCTTCTGGACGGGTCCCGCAACCTAGAGTGTGGTATTAGGGTGGCCGGATATATATATGATTTGAGCTGAAGGCAGGTGGATTGTAATGGGGAAGAGAAGTTCCCAGTGCTGTGGTTGCCAGGAAACAGTGCTGAAGAGAATAAGACTGTGTTCTGCCCAGGTGGAGGTCATCTTGTCCCTGGAAACAATACTAGGGAGGGAGCATGTTCCTGGGGTGAGATATGTTTTAGGACATGCTAAAGGCAGGTGCTTTGAAGTTCAGGTGCTATGAAGCTCACTAGATCATCTGTCTTATTTGGAGGCTGGAACAGAGGGTGCCTGGCCCTGGATAAGAAGGAATGGAAGCCTGGAACAGAGGCTACCTGGTCCAGGTCTGGTCCTAATCTGACCCATATAATATGTAGAACCTTATCATTGATTCCCCCTTTCTACCCCACCTTCCTTCCACCCTCCCGGTTTGCCACTCTAACCCATGGTTCCTGAAGAGATCATCTGTTTGGGATTCCCTATGTTTCCAGTTCATATCTGTACCAGTAGTGTACATCCTCTCATCTAGCCAGGTTCGTAAGATCATGATATTCCGGGGTGGGGGCGGGGCATGGAGTGCAAGAAGGCACTGAAGAACTAGAGAAAAGTTGTATGTTTCTTCACTGTTACACTGCACCCAGATTGGCTCATCTCCTCCCTACAACCCTTCTGTAAGGGGAAATCTCACATTACCTACAGATGGGCTTTGGGTCCCCAATCTGTACTTCCCCTCATTTACAATTTTTTTTGGG
>PVJH01043624.1:0-13487 GCA_004026705.1 Nesogale talazaci | reverse complement strand
ATCATCACCCCTTGACCCCTTACTTAGAGATGGCCACCTTCTCCCGGCCCCCACCGTCACATAGACATCCTTTTCTCCGCCTCTTTCTCCATCCCAGGCAGTACTTTCTCGGACACGGTGTCCTGGACTTATTCAGGTCGTTTATTCGATGCCTCCCCACCTTGTAGGTTTCTGCTTCCCGAGGGCTGGGTCTGGTTCACAGCACACACTCCCTTACTGTGCCTTCAAATCGGGGGGTGGGGGGTTGGGGGGGGAGGGAGGGAGTCTCGTGTGCTTCTTGTAAAGACAGCTGGGGAGCCTCCTCAGCCTCCCTGTCCCCGAGAAGGAAACTGAGGCTTTGCCGGAGGTCACGGGCCAGGACTCCATGAGACGGGGACTTGGAGCCCTGCCCAGCCGCCCACTCAGTCCTGGCCAGGCTGAGCGTGGGCCCAGTAGGTCCCTCTGAGCAGGCGCATGGCGGGGAGAGAGGAAGCAGGCAGGGTGGAAACTCCTGGGGGGGTGAGAGGTAGTCTGTCCCCTTGCGGAGCAGGGGCCAGGGCAGGGCGAGTGCCTGTAGGGTGACCCAGCAGTCCCAGCCGCTCCTGGGGGTGGTGAAAGAGGGGCATTGGGGAAGGCAGTGGGGGGGGGGGGGGGCGCGGCGGCGCTGGGTCCATTCTACAGTTGCCCAGTCCTCGGCCCAAACGGCCCTGCTGAGAAAGGAAGTCAGCGCAATCCAAAATAGGTCGGTTTTTGGGGAAGTGAAACTGGCTGTGGGGGACACTGGCCTCTCCAGGCTGAGGCTGTCAGGGTGGGGGTCTTCCCCGACCTCTTCAGCCTGAGACAGTGGCGCTGGGGATGGACTCAGGTTCATCCCTCAAAGCGTGTGAGTCCAGACAAACCCTCTCCTCACTTTGAGCCTCCGTTTTCTCCTCTGTAAAATGGGACAGAGGACTTGTGGCCTTCAGCAGGGCCTGAGAAGGGGTGTGGAGGCCCAGGACTGTTTGTTGTTTTGTTCCAGCAGCGGGAGCAGTAAGTTACTCTTATCGGCCTTCCAGGGCCTCCTCCCACTGGAAGTCTCCCCTGCTCCCTAGGTCAACAGGTCCTCAACTTCTCCTGGGTCTGTGTCCCTGAGGCTCATCTGGGATGGATCAGGAGCCTGCACGCTCCAGGACAGGCCTAGCGCGTGGGGCTGGGGCGGAAGGAGTCAGATGAGCCAGAGAAGGGCCGATCCACCCAGACAGCTCCTCAGCCGTGGCCTGGGGCTGCGCTGAGCCGAGAGGACTCTGAGGTTCCACCCGCTGTGCGTCTCTTGAGCCTCCGTTTGCACCTCTGTGAAATGGGCTCCCTCAAAGACCCAGGACCCACAGCTTCTCTGTCCCAGATCCGTGACCCCTGGGTTCCTCGAGATGCCAGGCCAGGGTGTGTCTCGGGCAGGGCTGCCCCAAGAACAGCTAGCCGAGAGACCCCAGGCACTATGTGCTCCAGCCCCTGTCCTGCCCTGGTGAGAAAGGGGCTTTGGAACAGGAACAACCGAGGGTGGATGGGGACTTGGTCCAAATCATGCTGCAGCCAAGCGGCTGCAGGACCTTTATCATTGTAGCCTTTACAGAGACAGCCCAGAGAGGTTAGTGTGCTTGTCCATGGTCACACAGCAAAGAACAGGTCTGCAGAATGCCCCATCCTCCTGGCTTCCGGGACCGGGTTCACGCGTATCCTTGTCCCCAGGGCTGCTGGCCACTTGGGGCGAGTGCATGTGGTGAGTGTCTGCAGTTACCACAGCTCTGCAGGGCAAGAGTTCAGATACTCCTCTTGCCACAAAGACCACGGACCCAGAGGAGGGACGAGAGAGCCTTACCCATCTCTCAGGTGTCCCAGCCTCGGAGTGCCAGGGCCGCCTTCAACCCTGGGGACTGATCACCCTCCAGGAAGAACCCCAAGGATCTATCTCCCGAGCTTCCCATGCGTCCCGCGTCCTCACTCATGCGTACCCCTGAGCTGGGCGTAGGACTGTGTGGAAGTCCCACTGTGAATCCCACTGGACAGAGAGGGTGTGGGCTTACTCCACATCACCTGGTTTGACTCACACGGTCATTCCAGGAGGTAGACACTCACTTAGCCCCATTTGACAGAGGGGTAGACTGGGCTCCAGAGGCCTGGCGGCCAGGTGGTTCCGAGTGGGGCTGCTGACTGCAGGGTGAGCAGTTGAAACCACCAGCCACTCCGTTCCTCGGGGAGACAGCAAACCAGGGCTCTGGGCTCCCGGAATGCGTCTCGACACTCCCAGCGCAGTTCTGCCCTGTCTTGTAGGCCCGCTGTGAGGTGGCACGAACTTGATAGCCCTGAGTTAAACTGAGCTCCCTAGCTTTGGGAACCCACCCTCCCTCTCAGTTCCAGAGGGTGAAGGCTTCAGCTCCCAGGACGACAGTCCGAGCCAGGAAAGGTGTGTCCCCCCCTGTCCCCTGGAGAAGTTACTGGATTCTTCACCACTGCCCTGCTCTGTGTCCTTGGGCGGGAGGACCCACCTCTCTGGGCTGCTGGGTCGGCATCTATCGAGTGGGGACGATGCTAACACCCAGTCCCCCCCGGGGAGGAGCCAGTGACCCCCTTCTCCTCTCGGCTGCTCTTGGCTCCAAAAGCTGGCTTCTCCTCTGGGGAGGGGGGGTCACTCTGCTTTTCACCTTCTTGACGGAGCTTGCTCCAACCAACTCTGCTTCTGTGTCTCTGCTGCATATGCCCTTCACTCACGGCCCCTGGGCCAGCCACCCTCCCCTCTTGTCTACCCCTTCCCCTGCCGCTCCCGCTCTCCTGCCCACCCCCAGCCCCCAGTGCCGGGGGGAGGGGGGCAGAACACATCGGCCACTGGGCACCACCCACCGTGCCTGTGCCTCTCGGGCCGCTCAGAGAAGCCCCTGAGAGAAGGTGCGCTTCACTCCAGAGCTGCTTCAGGGTACCTGCCTGCTGGAATGCTCTGCCCTCAGGCTTCTTCCCCAGGGCTTTCAGGTCTGCACAGAGAAGCCGCCTTTGGGCTGCCCTGCCTGACGCCTCTTCATGGCCCTCCCTCCGATGTTTCTTCCCTCCTCTGGGCCTGCAGCGGGGCAAAGATGGGGCTTTCTGCTTCCTTTAAGACTTACAGCTGAGGGCTGAGCCCCGGGGGCATGGTGGTTGTGCACGGGACTGTGGCCCCCTGGGATGGAGGTTCAATTCCAGCAGCAGCTCCACAGGAGCAAAGGCTGGGCCTCCTACTCCCGCCACCAGAGGACAATGATGCCCCCAAAACAAAAACAAAAACAAACCAAAAAAAGTTACAGCCGAGGATGATAAAATATACAACTGTCCTCTAGTTCCTAAATGCTTTCTCTCTCCCCGCCCCCCCCCCCATCATGATCCCAATTCTACCTTACGGATCCGGCTAGACCAGAGGATGTGCACAGGTGCAGATAGGAACTGGAAACACAGGGAATCCAGGACCAGTGGTGAGAGGGGCGATACTGGGAGGGTGGAGGGAAGGTGATAAAAAGGGGGAACCAAGCACAAGGTTCCTTCCTACATATAACCTTCTCCCTGGGGGATGGACAACAGAAAAGTGGGTCAAGGGAGACGTCGGACAGTGACGATAGTAATAATAATAAAGTATAACTTATCAAGAGTTCACGAGGGAAGGGGGCAGTGGGAAAGGAGGGGAAAGAGGAGAAGCTGCTACCCAGGGCTTCTCAAAAGCAAATGTTTTGAGAATGACGAGGGCAGCAAAGGTACAAATGTGCCTGCACAGCGGGTGGATGGATGGACTGTGATCAGAGCTACACGAGGGCTGGGCCCCGGTGGCGTAGCGGTGGAGTGCGGGGCTGCGGCCCACTGGGTTGGCGGTTCAAATCCAGCAGCAGCTCTCCAGGATCAAGGCTGGCCCTCCTACTCCCACCAGAGGGCAGTGACTCCACCCCCTCCAAAAAAGAGCTGTATGAGCCCCCAGTAAAAATTATTTACAAACCAACGAATCAACCAGAGTTACAGCCTCAGAAAATCCACAGAGGCAGCCCTCCCCTGTCTCGGTGACCACTGTGTGTGGGCATCGTTCAGAGAGATGGCAGTGAGGTCTTCCGTTCAGCTCCACTGGATTTTGGCTGCCTCGTTCACGGAAGGTGCCTTCAGAGAAAGGAGGCAACGGTTTGCCTGTTCAGCTCCCAGCACCTAGGACAGGGCCAGGCGGGGCATCCTGCGTCCTGGGTAAGCGTGTGCCATCTTTTAAGATCGGTGCCTGCTCAAAGCTGGGCTGGAGACCCAGCGTGTCGGGTGGGAGCGGCTCTGTTCTAACTGGGGAGGCCTGTCTGGGGAGGAACTGAGCGGGCAGAGGAAGAGAGGCTTCTGGGTGTGTGAGGCAGTGGGGGCTAGGACCCTGAGCATGTCTGAGGCTGGGGTGTTACGAACAAAGCCATGTGTTTGGGTGGGATGAACCGGGGAGGGAAGGTGTGCAGAGGGAGGAGATGTTTTTACCATGCCTCTTCCCAGGAGAGCAAACTGAGTGGCTTGTTTACGGCCACTAAACAAGTGGAGGCTCTGGGAATGGACCCAGGGCCTGCTGGGATTGGGGGGCAGACACTCGGGGCTCTTCTGCCCAGGTGGGGTCCCTTCACCCCCTCCTGGCTCGTTAATGGCTAACCCAAGAGTAGGCCTCTCTCTAGGGAATCCTAGAGATATCCAGATATCCGCCCAACAGCTTCCGGGGCAAAGCCCAGCGGGTGAGCGGGAGCTGGGGCCAGCCAGGGGCAGCTGGAGGCCTTGTTGCGAGGCCCCTTGGTCTGAACCGTCAGACATTCGTCAGAGCTCTTCTTTGCTGGTGTCAGGGCTGGCCGGCTGCACCGCCAAGCCAGCTGTGGGCCAGGAGGCCAAGAGGAAGCTGTACCCATCCCCTGCTCAGAACCTTCCCAAACCCCAAAACGAACCTGTGGCCATTGATGGGCTTCTGACTCCTAACCACCCCACAGGACACAGGACGCCTGCCCCCCCAGGGCTTCCCAGGTTCACCGTCACAGAGGCAGACCACTATTCTCTTCCTCCCAGCGGTTGTTGGGGTCGAACCGCTAACCTCCCTTGGTTATCAACTGAGGGCTTCGCCAGGGTGCCACCAGCGCTCCCCAGAGCCATCCCACATGTGAGGGTGAGATAGAATCCAAACCCAGGGTATAGGGCATCTGCCCGCAACCCCTCGCTCCCCTCTGTGCTTCCCTGGAGGGCCGGCGGGCCCAGTGGGTTTCCTGGCTTCCTCGGAAACGGCCCTGCTCTGTGTCCTTCGGCCCTGCTGGTCCCTCTGCCCACGTCCTCCAGCCTCAGGCCTCAGTTGGAGCAGCATCCTCAGAGGCCACTGTCTAGCCAGGCCTGCCGGCCCCACCTCCTCCTCTCGGGCTCTCCGTGGCATTGGACAAAAGCAATGTGACCGTGTTTGCCTCTTTGCTGTGAGGGCCCCTACCCCCTGCTGCCCGTGGGGTTTGAACACCCAAAGCATCCGATCCCTCGAGTTGCCCCCAGGGTTTTCCGCAGGGGCTGGTGGCCAGTAAGTGGTCAGTGGATAGCTGCGGAGCTAGCGTCTGACCCTCTCATCTCAGGGGCAGCCAGCGAGGTTCGGAGAAGGGCAGTCACGTGGTCAAGGTCACACAGGCAGAGCCACAGCTGGAGCCCATGAGGCTCCCTAGACTCTGGGTCCAGTGCTCTTCAACCTGCCCTGTCCTGGCACTCGGGGCTTGGTGGCTCCCTCCCCCCCTGCCCCCCGGGCTTCCAGACGCTATCTCTACCTCTCTGTCCTTTCCCTTCTTGGAAGGAGAGAGAAGTGAGTAGAAGAGACGCAAGGGACCGAGCAAGGGAGAGGGTGTATCCGACAGGAGACGCGTCACGGAGAGCCCCTGAGAGGCCTGGGGAGGTTGGACGTGTGGTGGGGGTGGGGAGGGGGGCGGCCTCCGGCCCTCTGGACCCGCCAGCCGGCCGCTTGCTCGCCTGCCTGAGCTAGAAGGGTTAAATCTGTGCTTGGCTCCTGGCTCGCTGTGGACCGTGGCTGGGACAGAACATCTGTCTGTTGCTATGGTTGCCGTACACTTGAAGGGAATGGCTGGATAATTATGGCGAATGCCGCTGAGCAAGGGGGCAACAAGCCCGGAAGCAGCCCAGGACCCTGGCCCACCACTGCCAGGGTAGCCACCAGCCCCCTCACTGGGCGGGTTCACTGCAGACCCCTGTCTTCAGGCTGTGACTCCGGGGACCAGTGCACGCAAGTCCACTGGAGCTGCTCTGGCCTTGGTCTGCTGAATGGGCCTGGCCATAAGCTCCTGGGACCCCTGGGGCAGAGCAGACACTGGCAGCGAGGGGCACCGGAGCCTGCAGGCAGTCAGCCAGCTGGCCCGGGGAGTGGGTTATGACACCAGCCCCGTGCCTCTCCCAGAGCCCCAAAGGTGGCAGGCGGGCTAGCTGCCTAAGCCCCAGCCTCTCTGCCCAGTCTCTTTGTGGGCGATACAGGCTGCTCACCATCCCTGGAGCCTCAGTTTCTTCTTCTGGCTGGGCCGAAGGAGGTGGGGTGAGGTGGGGTGAGGGCTGGGGCAGGGGAGGCCTCTGGGGCAGGAGATGGCAGCCCCCCCAACCTTGTTCACCAGACAGACAGCGAACCTCAAGCCGCCTGGGAGATTTATCACCCGCAGAGCAGAGCGAGCAAGCAGAGAGCCCCCACAAAGCCGCCAGTCGCTGCATTTGTCCTTGGAGCCAACCCCTGCCTGGCCCAGCCGGCTGCAGGCCACGCCCTTCCTCCCCACGCCAGCCCATGCCAGGCACTCACAAGCGTTCGCCTACCTACCTGCCCGCTCAGGATGCTGAGCAGAAGCCAGGGGCCCCCAGGGATGCGGGTTCCAGCCCCCTCTGAAACCGCCCTCTCAAGAGAGGCTGGGCACTTCCCTCAAGGTCACTGCACAAGTTCCTGGCTCTTCCCACCGTGCAGGCCCCCTCCCTCCTGGCAACGTCTCTCCTCTCCTTCCCCCTGCCTCCCTCACTGACTAGCTGGCCCTGTGGCAGGCCCTGAGTGCCCGTCTAGCCATCCGTGGTTCGATACCAGCCTGGGAAGTGCCATTCTGAGTGCTGTTTTCCGATGGAGAGCCAATGCATGGCACGGTCCAGAGAGGACTCCATGCTGACCTGTCTCAGAAAGAGAACTGGGGCACCAACTCCTATTCTGTCTCCCTCTTCCAGCCAAGGGCCGCCCTTCCAGGGCAGAGACAGGGTGGGCTCCCAGCAGTCCTCGCTTCCCTGCTTAACGTTTTCCTCCTTCCTTCCTTCTTTCCTTTCTTCCTTCCTTTAGTCTGCATTGAGATCAGGAGCCAGGCTCCCTCCCTGACCTCCACCAAGCCAGGGCCTCTGGAGACCCCAGGTCCCAGTGTGCGGGCTTACTCCTGGGCCGTCTGCTCCTGTTCTCCCCCTGGACACTCCCTCCTGGTCTGAGGACACATGTTAAGGCTTCAGGTCATACAGCTACCCCAGGTGGGGCAGCTCTGGGAACACAGAGGGCCCAGGAGCCCAGAAGGAGGCCCCCTGTTTGGCTCCAACTTGTCCCAGGTTGCCCCACCGAGTCCAGCAAGTTGGGCAAGTGACTCTAGCTTACAACCACCTGGGGGCTATAAGCCCAGGCTCTGGACGTTACAGCCTCCCCAAGGGGTGAGCCTGGGTGAAAGGGGGCCCTTTGAGCCCTGGTTCTGCCCTGCCCTCCCCTCCCCAGGGGCCTGTGGGCCTATCCCCAGGCTGCCTTAACAGGTTGGAGTCAATGAGCTTCTGCCAGGGGAGCCACCAGGCCTGCCTTCTTCCGTTTCCCTGGGGAACAGGACGCTGGCTGGGCAGGGAGGCCCTAGCCCTCCTTAAAGAGACAGGCACAGGCCACAGCCAGCCTGCTCTGCATATTGAAGAGGCAGAGCCTGTGAGCCGTGAATCAGCATCCCAGGGGCCCTCTGGGCACTCACGGAGCATTTTCCCAGCTAGGCCCCTCCTGTAGCCATCAGATGGGAAGTCAGAGAGGGGCCTGTGGGCCCACCGAGGCGACTCCCCTCCTGGGGGTCACGGGTTCTAGACAGGATTTCCTGGAGACCCTGGGAAAGCTGGAGGTGCAGGGCTTCTGGTTGCAAGTCCAAGCCTCCTGCTGCCTGGTCCTGTGACTTCACATGGGCTCCCCCCGCCCCCCCCCCCAGGCTCCCCAGAGCAAGGGTGGCCTCAGACCTCTCAGATTCTTTCCAATCTGACATGTTAAGATCCTGTGGCAGACAGCCGACTTCCAGATGCCCAAGGAGAGATGGCAGAATCTGGACCTTCCACAGGATGGAAGGATGGATGGACAGATGGATGGATCAAAAGAGGGATGAATGAGAGGATCAGAGAATAGATGGATGGGGTAGATGGATAGAAGGAGGAAAGGAGAAAGAGATGGATGTGTAAATGGGCGGGTGGACAGACAGATGGAAACATGGATGGGATAGATGGAGAGAAGGAAGGATGGACAACTAGATGAACAAGCAGAACAGATGGATGAAGGATGGACAGGGCAGATGAGTGGAGGGATGCTTGGGTTGGCAGGCCCCTCGGTGCCCAGCTATGCTCCATTTGTGTACGTAGCAGATGAGTCCCCTGTCTCCTTGTTCTTAGCCCCCACATCCCTCCTAGTTCTGGGGCCCATCCGCTCTACTTAGAATTCTCTACCTCCCCTGCAACCTTCCTCAATAAGGTCCCACCCCCTCTAGCCTAGGCAACCAATCAGCCTCCTCTCTGGCTCCCTGCCACCTCCCTCCCCTCAGCCAGTCCCTCTCCAGGGTAAGAGAAGGAGTTAGGATATGCATTAGCCCCCATCCCTCTGTCTCAAATCTAGCCACAGCCCTCCTACTGCCCCACATGGACGAGCCTCTCTTGGGCCCTCACTCCTGCCACAAGTCCACCCCCACAGCACTTCCTGCTATTCCCTCTGCCTGAAAACTTCTCCTATCCCTGTCCTCCAGCCCTATTGCCAAGACACCCACAAATTGTCACTCAGCTCTTCTTCCTGTAGGTCTCCTCTCTGCTCTCCCCTCCTCGAGGCTGGATGGGTAGATGGCTATGGAGAGGAGGGAGATAGAGGTGGGTGGGTGGATGAAGTAGATGGCTAGGGAGAGGAGACAGACAGGCAAGCTGGGAGGAAGGGAAAGAGGGAGGGAGGGAAGGGGAAGATGGGTCTTCCTTAGTCCCAACTTGTGCCAGGAGCCTGTTGTAGGTGCTCACAGCTCCCGAACCTTGATTTCCCAGCTCTCCCTGCAGCGACAGACCCCGTACGTGCCCGTGTGATGAATCACGTGCGTCCCCTTGCTCAGGGGTTCCCTGTGGCTCTCTCAGTGAGGGGTTCACCCCTACATGAACACTGGCTCTGTCCCCTTCCCCATCTGGTCTCCCCAACACAGTGGGGCCCCTGAGCGGTTGATGAATGACCATGTGGGTGTCTGGGAGGAGGGGTGGTGGATGGAGGAAGGTGATGGGGCCTATGGATGCAGAAGAAGGATGAAGGGCAGGCTGTTTCAACAAGGTGGCAGTGGGGAGGTGACATCTGAGAAGAGTCAGGCAGGGTAGGAGGGTCGGGGAGGGCCCTTAAGGAAAGCCAGCGCTGGCAGGGCTTGTCCAAGGACACGGGAGAACCAGAGTGGAGCTCAGAGAAGCAGCGGGGTAGGCGACGAGGCAGCCTGTGGCCTGTAGGCAGCTCAGCTGCCCCCGGGGGCTTGGCCAGACCCCACCCCCGCAGACGTGGGCTGCAGGAAAGGCACCAGCGTCTGTGCCAAGGCTGGTGGGAGCCATTTAAGGGTTTTAGCAGCGTGGGGGCTTCGCCGGGGTGCCCCCGCCAAGATGGGAGCTCAGGGAAGACAGGCCCTGGTCGGTCTGGCCGCTGGTGCCCTGCCCCCTCGCTCGCTCGTGTCCTGCACAAGCTGGCATCTGCCAGCCCCACCTTCCTGATGGGGCCTATTCCCCACCCTCCCCCCAGCAGACTCAGGAGGCTCCTCCAAGCTCAGCCAGGTCATGCCCTTCTGCCGAGAGTCCTCCCGTGACTCAGGGGCCACGCGGCAGGACCGGCTCGCCCTGGACACTGGTGGCTTCCAGGTGGGGGCTTGGGTGGGGACACTGTCCTGTGCATGATGGGACACTTGGCAATGTCCCTCGACTCTGCCTACTAGATACTAGCTGCGTGCCCACCCCCCACCCCTACACAAACCCCCACCCATCGAGATGGGATCACCAAGCACGTCCTGGGGGTAAAGACAGTCTGCATGTCGGGAGACCACTGCCCTACATGACCTGGCCTGTCCCCCATGTCCCTCCTGTCTGACCTCAGCCCCCTACCCACACAGTCTATTTTCTTACTTCCCCTGCCCCCGAAGTCCCAGAGCCCAGCACAATCCGCCCCCCACGCCCCCAGCCCAGCCCTGCCTGGCAAATAAAAGCCATTGGCACCCTGGTGCCTTTGCCGGCTGGACTCGCCACCTAGGATGAGCCGGGGGCTCAGCCTGAGGTGTGCGCTGTGTATTTGTTGAACGGAGGTCTGGGCCTTCCTGAATGGGGTCATCGTCCCATCCTGCTTTAGGATCGAGAGGAGTGACTCGGAAGCTCAGGGACTTCACCCAGGGCCCTCCGATAAGTCCATGGTGCCACCAAGCCTAGAACCCGCACCCTCTGCTGTGACTGCCAGGTTCCTTGGAACCTGTCGATATTTGGGGACACGACCCCTGGGGGCACCATGGGTTAAGTGATGGGCTATCAGGTCAGCAGTTCAAAACCACCGCCCGCTGCTCAGGAGGAAGACGAGGCTTTCGGCGCCGGTGAAGACTGACCGCCTCAAAAGCACAAAGGGGCAGCTCTACGCTGTGTGACAGGGCTTCTTCCTGGAGGGGGCGGTGAGTCCGAAAGGCTGGAGTGCCCGAAACACTGGACCCAGCAGGGACCAGCGCACCAGGGTCCCGCAACACTCTAAGCCAGACCTCTCTGGGCAGGAAGCAGGCATTTCTTTCTCCCGGCCTCAGCGCTGGGAGCTGGGGGAAGAGAAGGCAGGGCTGATTGGGGGGTGGTGGTGGTGGTGGTGGTGGTGGAGGGTTTTGAGCAAGATTCTCCCAATGCTTAATTCATCGTCATTGACAAGATTTTCTGGAACCTCTGAGCAGCTTCGGGCTGGGCGACGTCCTCCAACACGGGGCCAGAGAGCGCCCCGTCCTGCCAGAGCCAAGTTTGTTGAGTTTGCCTGGTAAACACACCCCACTCCGGGGTGGCGTCGCTTGGTAGCTAGCAGGGAGGGCACGCTTGTCATCAATTACCAGGCAGGGAAATTGTAAGTGTCGGAAGAAACTTTGTCAAGAAATATAGCAGGCTCCCGGGTGCTTCATCATCCAGAGGTGTGCCCAGCTCCACCCGGGATCTAAGCAGCCTCTCCATGGGATCGTCTGTGCAACAATATAGCCAACGGCCGGGCGCCTGGGGACTGCGTCCGACGGCCATGTGTGGGCCAAGGGATAGGGATGGAGGGTGGGGAGACACCTCTCCTTGTCCTCAGAGAGGGCCCGTGCCGGGCCCCAGAGCACACAGCTAGGAGCTGAAAGACGCAGGTTGGAGTGCCTGAATGGCAGCAACCCCATCCTGACTCTGGGCGCGGGGGTGACTGGGGGGCGAGGGTGGGGTGGGGGTGGGATGGTGGTAGAATTCTTTCCTCTGCTCCAGCGACCTGAGTTCAGCTCTGGGCCGATGCAGTTCAGAGTGGCCACCTGTCTGGGTGCTGGAGGCTGGACTGTTGTGTGGCTCTGAGGGGGGGCCTGCTTCGGCGGGAGTTTATGGACTCCTGAAGACTCGGGAGAAAGGCCCGGCACTCTGCTGGCAACAGCTGGCCAAGAGGCATTCCCAGGACCACGGCACTCCTGGTGCGTGGACTGGCCATGGATGTGTGCCTGACCATGGTCCTCGCTGGGCAGACAGGAGGGCCTGCTTCCTTGCCTGTGGATTAGGGGGTCCCCTCATTCTCCCAGACAACATAGACTGGCCACGTCCGTCCTGATTAAGATGCAGGCATTGAGTGGGGCCTCCACAGGCCCAGGCGCGGCTTCTGAGGCGCCCACAGTTTAGGGGGAGAGTGAGGGCCCCTTAGAGACAGTGAGACAGTGACCGGTGCTGTCCAGGACGATCAAAGAAAGAAACTCGAGGGGATCACAAACATGCATCAGCCACATGGAGCCATAGCTGGGGGGAGGGGGGTACAGCACACCATGGTGAGGGGGGTAGGCGGCACACACGAGGCTTGCTCTCCTGGAACTGGTGGGACCTGGGGAGACGCACTTCATCACATCAGGAAGACTGGGTGGTCTCAGGTTCCTTCAAGAGGCTGGCCCTGGACTGCCTGACTGCGCTTGGCGGGGATGTGCTTCGGCTTCAGCTGGGCCTCTTGCTCTGGAGGACTGTGTCGCTGGGGGACCTTATCCATGGACCCCGAGTTTAGTGAGTGAATGAAGACAGCGTCTCTAAGGGAGGGCGGGGAGGAAAGCAGCTGATATCAAGGGCTCAAGTAGAATGCAAACGTTTAGAAAAAGATGATGGCACACAGGTACAACTAGGTTTGATACAATTGCTGTACGGATTGTTACATAGGCTGTAAGAGCTCCCACTAAAATGATCGTTTAAAAAACAACAGGGGCAGGGCCGAGCCCCGGTGTCGTAAGTGGGTTGAGTGCGGGACTACGGCCCACGGGCTTGGGGGTTAAAATCCAGCAGCGGCTCTCAGGAGCAGCACTGGGTGGTGCCCATGACCACCAGAGGCAATGAGACCCCCCAAAACAAACAAACAAACAAAAAATCCTATCATCTGGCTGAGCCCCAGTGGTGTAGTTGTTGTGCGCGGGACTGCGGCCCACTGGGTTATCCAGCAGCAAGGCTGGGCCTCCTACTCCCACCACCAGAGGGTAGTGATGCCCCCAAAAACAAAGCAATAAAAACAGGGGGGCTGAGCCCTGGTGGCGTAGTGGTTGTGTGCGGTACTGCGGCCCACTGGCTTGGCAGTTCAAATCCAGCAGCAGCTCTCCAGGAGCAAGGCTGGACCTCCTACTCCCACCAGAGGGCAGTGATTCCCGCCCCCCAAATAAAACAACAGAAGAAGGGGATCTCTGGGTGGTGGACAGTTGAGTAAAGACACACTCCACCTCCCCTCCCTCCACACACACAAGGGAGAAGGAGACAGAAGCGTCTGAGAAGTAGAGAGCAGACGGAGCAGCATGTGCAAAGGTCCTGAGGCGAGCTCTCCCTTCTGCCCTGAAGGAGCCGCAGGGAGGAGGCCAGCTAGGATGCAGAGCGGGGAGAGGCAGCAGGACAGAAAGGGGCAGCTGGGGCCGATGATGGCAGTAACCACACCCCACAGGCCCCTATCAGCTTAGCTTTTATTCAAAGCCTAAGGGAGAGTCCTCAGGGGACGTTGCCAGGGACCTATTATGCTATTCCTTTTTTTTGGGGGGGGG
>PVJH01043623.1:0-13490 GCA_004026705.1 Nesogale talazaci | reverse complement strand
TGGAATCACAGGCTTCAGAGTGGCGAAATCAGAGCCTCAGATGAGACTTTAATTGAACTCTGTTGCGCACTCACTTGGGGAATTCCCAGAGCATCAGGTTTTCATCAGTAAAGTGGGGATAATAATACTTTAAACCTTAGTGCTTTTATGAGGGTTTAATGAAATGATTTATGAGAAGTACAGGTAGTCTCTGACTTACAATCTAGTCGACTTATGATGAACCAAACTTATGACCTCACTTTTAGGTGAAGCTTATCATTAGTAATATGAACTACATATAATGTTGCAGCATGTGATTTGCTGCAATTATTATTCTCAGATGTAAGATCACAGATGTTCAACTTTAAGATTTATTGTTCAAAACATTGCTATAGAAACTTTGTTTTCTAAACTAAATCAAGGGCTTCGGTTGCTTGAAGGCACGGATCCAAACTCTGATTGATAGGCAAATCATGAAGCAGTGAGATGTTGCTGAAAAATCTGTCTGTGAAGTACAAAGAAAAGGATTAGAGGTATCTCTAATTTTCTGACTAGAAACACCATCCACAATCCCAAGAATAATTCTAATGACCCAGGACCTTACACAAGGAGAGTTATGACCACAACGGACAAAGGCCAATGCCATCCAACTCTCCTCAATCATCAGATTACATTTTCAGGATCTGTGCTTTTTTATGTATGCACACTTTGTTAAAAGCACAGTTCTCCCTGGCCTAATTATCCAATCTATTGGACTTTCTATTGTTTGGTAGGAAGTTAAGCCGTGAGTTTAGTTCCAGGCTTGGAGTACGTCTAAGCATCATACTCTCAGGGGTTCTAGAAGCCTTATCAGAAATGTCCAGTAAACCTGGAATTTCCTAGGGTGTTGAGGTTTTGTACAATTAAATTATCAGTTTATTGGGGGCTCCTTATATTGATTGTATCAAACATATTTGTACAGGTGTTGCCATCGTCATTTTCTTTTTGTTTGTTTGTTTTGGGGGCATCACTGCTCTCCGGTGGTGGGAGTAGGAAGCCCAGCCCCACTGCTGGAATTGAACCTCCGTCCCCGTGGGCCGCAGTCCCGCGCACAGCCACTACGCCACCGGGGCTCAGCCCACCATCGTTATTTTCTAAATGTTTCCTTTCTATATGAGCCTTTGGTATCAACTGATTTTGAGTCTTAGTTAACGTTTTTCTCCCCTTTCATCCAGAACTAGTTGTAATTCCCGTTAGTGTGGCCGGCAATGGTAACAGCACCAACGAGTTCTTCTGATCTCGGGGTGTCGGAGACTGGGGTTCATGCGGTCCACTTGTCCTTCGGGTGAACTGTTTCCATGCTGCTTTGATTTTCTCCATTCTGCTTTCCTTCCAACAGGGATAAGTCCCTTTGATGGCCACTCAACCAACTTTTAAGACCTTAGTCACCAGACACCAAAGTAGGATGCAGACCATTGTTTTTGTGGACTATTGTGCTAATTGAGTTAGATATGCCCTGAAACTATGGTCCCAACTTCTGAAGGCCAGTGATTCATTCCCAGTGTTTTAGTTACGAAGTTTTCATAACTATTGTATTCATGGATATACTTGTAGTACTAAAAAATATCCTTTGCCAGGCTGAGCCCCGGTGGCGTAGTGGTTGTGCGCGGGACTGCGGCCCACTGGGACAGAGGTTCAATTCCAGCAGTGGGGCTGGGCCTCCTACTCCCACCACCGGCGCAGTGATGCCAAAACAAAAAAAAAAAAAAAGAAGAAAGAAAGAAAAAAAAATATCCTTTGCCAAACTTATGTAGAGTTGTGAGCATATATGTTATAGTGGGCTACACTTTGAACTATTCATCACAAGGTCAGCAGTTCTAACCCACCAGATGCTCTGGTGGAGAGTGGTGAGGCTTGCTGCTTTCCATAAAGGTGTAAAGTTTCAGAAACTCAGAGGAGCAGTTCAGTGAGGTCCAATAAGGTCTGTTTAAAGGTATGAGTGGGAATGAATTCAATGGGAGTAGTTTTTTAAATGAGTGTATTAAGTTTACAGGTAACATTTCTAATACCTATAGGCAAAGATGATATTTATTTATTTATTTTTTGGGGGGGCATCACTGTCCTCTGGTGGTGGGAGTAGGAGGCCTAGTCTTTGCTCCTGTGGAGCTGGAATTGAATCTCCATCCCAGTGGGCCGCAGTCCTGCGCAAAACCACTACACCACCGGGGCTCAGCCCCAAAGATGATATTTATAATGATACTGATAAAACAAGGTAATAATGATTAAAATGAAAGCGATATTTGATTTTTGTCAGAATTGACATATGACAAGGCCATCTGAGTGAACCCCTTTCTAAGTCGGGGACTCTATCTGTATATGGTGCAACGCTTGGCACATGGAAGACAGTCGATACAACATAGCACTTGTATGAATGATGATGATACCATTTTGACTGAAAAAAATATCTCCATGTTTTGCAAAGGAGAAATATAGTATTGGAAGGTGGTTCTTTTCCCACAAGACCATCTGGTGAGTCTATGGACACCCTTATGAATGTGGGCACTCTTATGAGTCAAGGGGCAGAAATTGCAGATATACTTACTTAGTTTCAGGGCAATATGCCTGCATCAACATTATTTTGCTTTTGGTTTGTTTTCATGTCTGGATTTATAAAGTGAAATTTGATGGAAGCATGCTTTTTTTGGGGGGAGGGCATCACTGCCTTCTGGTGGGAGTAGGTGGCCCAGTCTTGCTCCCGGAGAGCTGCTGCTGGCTGTGAACCGCCAACCCTATGGGCCGCGGTCCCGCGCACAACCACTGCACCACCAGGCCTAGCCGGAGGCATGTTTTAAAAATGTATTTGAGCCCAGTTTGGTTTGGTTCCTCCCCATCTCATCTATAGGATGGAAAGCATGCGTAACAAATTCTCCTTCTGTGGTTCTGGTTTTTATGATTAAAAATTTTTTTTTCTTTGCAATTTACAAAGGTTCACACACCTTTTTCGACCCTTGTTGAAAGAAAATGAAAGGATTGCATTCTCCCCAAAGAGACTGCCAAAGCAGGTTCCTGAGAGGAGGTCACTCACTGCAGGCTCCTTCTCCTCACGAAGCCTCTTCTCAGATGCCCTCAGCTCGCCCCACCAACCCTCCCATCTTCCTGATCAAGTGTTTCATTTCCTTGAAAGATTTTCTCAGATTTCAACTCTTACTGAGAGGATTTTCATTTTACTCTCACTCTTGAATGGCTAAATCTTGCATTTCCATTATTTTTTTTAAAGGATATGTCTGTTCATCTAAGTAAATAGTTTGAAGATTTCATCTTCTTTTCTCGGCCATGCCTACTGAAAGGAAGAATGATATGGACATTTCTTTTGCTAAATGACAATCTGGCAAAAAAAAATTAGGTAAAATTAAGCATTTGTTAAAAAAAAAACAATCTATGAGAATTCTAATTTATCTTTTACTTTTTTTCTTAGCTTACAGCTCAGTTTTTCTTACTGAAAACTTTTCTACTCTCAGGGAAACATGCAGTGCTCAGAGGGAGGTGACTGGGCTGAGGGAGAGGGAGCTGCTAGAGCACAGGCATCTAGGATCCAGGACGACCGCTGTCAACATCTGGGGCCTTGATTTCTCGTTTCCTCCGACAAACATGGTAGCAGCCATTCCTGGCTTCGCCCAGAATTTCCCACAAGATTTCAACTTATCTCAACTCGGACCGTAAATGGCCCCTCAAGCTGGGTTAAATGTTTCTCTTTAATTCTCCTACAGCATGCTCATTACTTCTGTTACAGCACCTGGCACATCATTTTGTGTATGTTTACTTTGTACTAGTTATTACTACTCGTGATGAGGAACGCTGAAAGGCTAGAAATGGGCTTAATTTGTGTGGCTGCTTTATTTGCACTGTTGTTTTGGTTCTGTGCCCGTACGTTGACTGCAATGCATGACATCCATATAAAACAGGGGAGACCGACACCTTTGTGTTTCCTCCACTATCGTGTCAGGTTTTTTCTTCCAGAGAAGCTGGTGGGTTTGAACCACCAATTCTTCGGTTAAGCAGTGGAACCCTTGACCATTGCATAGCCAGGGTTCCCTGACCTGTTGTTATGGTCAAACGCCATCCAATTGACTGACTCGTAGAGACAGACCCAGACATGGCCAGTCCTGTGCCCTCATCACACCTGTTGTCATGTTTGAGGCCACTGTTGTGGTCACGGTGCCAGTCCATCACACCCTCCTCTTTCTCAGGGCCAGTCACCTTGATCAAGAGTGATGTCCTTTTCCAGGGACACATCTCTCCTGATAACGTGTCCTGAGTACATGAGATAGAGTCTCATCATCTTTGCTTTCAAGGAGTATGGTGGTTCGACCTGTTCCAAGACAGGTCTGTTTGTTCTCCAGGGAGCCCATGGTGGGTTTGGGGGAAGCCGTGGTTTCAAGGATTAACCAACTATAAATTGCTTACTAAGTGATAGGACTAGAATGTACTGGATTTGCAGTCCAAGTTATTTTCTACATCACTCTGTCTAGGTATTAAATGGAAATAACAGTCAAACAATGCAAAGCTTTTTTTTGTTTTGTTTTGTTTTTTTTGGGGGGGGGCATCACTACTCTCCGGTGGTAGGAGTAGGAGGCCTAGCCCCACTGCTGGAATTGAACTTCCATCCCAGTGGGCCGCAGTCCCGCGCACAACCACTATACCACCGGGGCTCAGCCCCAATGCAAAGCTTTAAAATTAAATACTTCTCTTCTTTTTTTTGGGGGGGGGGCATCACTGCCCTCAGGTGGTGGGAGTAGGAGGTCCAGTCTTTGCTCCGTGGAGCTGGAATTGAACCTCCATCCCAGTGGGCCGCAGTCCCAGGCACAACCACTACGCCACCGGAGCTCAGCCCCTAAATACTTCTCTTCTTTGACCCCCACAAAACTTTTCTTATGATTTCTCCTTTTCCTTCATCTTCCTTCTTTTTCTGCCATCACCCTTTGCTGTTGTCCGTACAAAAGAGATAAAAACAGCAAATATTCAGGAGGTAGTAGCAGTGAAGTTAGGAGGAGAGGGAGTACAAAGGGAAAATCAGTTAACTGGATTTTGAAGATTAAAGAGGGGGGAATCAATAAAATTTTAAGGATTTTGATCTAATTAATATGGAAAGTGTTTGTTGCCCACAACAGAAGCAATTTGCAAAGAAAATTAATGAGGTCCAACTAAGATAATATAAATAAGACTTAAGTTTACACATCTTAATATGCAGGTTGATAACTTTGGGTAAATGTATGTATCATTTCCTCACCACTCTAATGAAGATGCAAAACATTCTCAGGTCCCCAGAGAGTTCTCATATGGTCCTTCTTTCCCTGGTCATGCCCCACAGCCAATGATTTAATTTCTATTGTGTATATTAGTTCTACCTGATTAGATTTGTTTTATGTGATGGAATCATACGTTATTCACTCCTTTACAGCTCCAGCATACCCAGTGTGTATTGTTACAGCCTTTATATCTTTGCTTGACAGTGTCTGAGATTCATCAATGTTGGACATATATTAACATACGAAGACAAATGTAGAATGTACCATGATTTTGTTATTTACTTGTTGACCAAACATTTGGTTAGTACACCAAGTAAGACAATGACAATAAAACTCTCATAAAACATTCAAATGTAGATCTTTTATGGATCCATGTTTTCACTGCTCAAGGGCAAATATCAAGGACGGAGCCTGGCTGCCTCACAGGGGTGAGGTAATTGCCAGTGGTTTTCTAAAGGGTGCCTCTTTTTGTACTTCCACCAGCAAGGGAGGGAGTTCCTGCTGCTCCACGTCGTTGCCAGCCCACGCGCTCTTACTGCTCGTGCTAATACTCTACTAAGCATGGTGTAGTTGGTATCTTCTTATTTGTGTGTTTTTTCAAACGTTGTTTTCACTTTTTAAATCATTTTATTGGGGGTGCCTACAACTCTTTAAATCCATCCATCCACCGATTGTGTCAAGCACATTTGTACATTTATTGCCATCATCATTCTCAAAACACCTGCTTCCTACTTGAGCCCTTGGTATCAGCTCCTCATTTTTTCCTCTCCCTTGACATCTTTCCTTGATTACTTTAAAAGGGCTTTTTTTGGGCTGAGCCCCAGTGGCATAGTGGTTGTGCGCGGGACTGCGGCCCACTGGGACGGAGGTTCAATTCTAGCAGTGGGGCTGGACCTCCTACTCCCACCACCGGAGAGCCATGATGCCCCCCCCAAAAAAAAGGGCTTTTTTTTTTTTGCAACTGATTTGTTTCATGCAACCAGGCTTTGAGTTCTTAACTTCTGTTTCTATGAGCATTGATTATGGATCCAAGTAAAATGAAGTCTAGGGTAGCTTTAAGTTTTATTCATTTATGATGATGTTTGTTTACTGGTCTTTTTGTAAAGTGTGATAATTACATAATCTGGTATCAATTTGAGAGGATTCAGAGTGCAGGGGTGGAGTCAAGCCTATGATAGCCATTGAGGTCACTATGTGGGCCTGGCCTTCTCCTGAGGATTCTGGGAACTACTGTACTTAATCCTCCTTGGAGGCAGGAGATATAATCTCTCTCTCTCTCTCTCTCTCTCCTTACTCTCTGTGAGACATTTCTAAGGAGAAGCCACATGAAGCTACTCTAAGGCAAAGATTCAGAGCTGAAGGTACCCTATGGAGACCCCATCAATACTGAGATGCTCACACCACTGGATCCATAAGACTTCCCACCCACTGGCCTTTAATTTTCCAGAACTTGGCATCATTGTATATGTTTCCTGAGTTGAAGAGGACTTTATATATTGGTATCGGACATATGGGCTAATATTGGACTTATGGAATTGATCTGGACAGGGCTGAGATGGTTTGTCAATATTCAACTGCTCTTGTATATAAAGCTCTTTCTTATACACATATGGGTGTCTATAAATTTTGTTTCTCTAGTCTACCCAGACTAATACATAAGAATTTTTGCTTTTTTTAATGTTGAGTTATAAATCATATCAAATGTCTCATTCTTCAAGTCTTTGTCACTTTCAATAAGTAAGATTGTGTCATCTTTATATCATAGTTGCTAAGGAGTCTTCCTCCAATTCTGCTGCTTTTTTTTTTCTTCATATAGTCCACCTCCTTGGGTTATTTTTTCAGCATACAGATTGAATCAGTATGTTAAAGGTATCAATCCCGATGTATCCCTTTTCTGATTTTATTCCAGGCAGTATCCTCCTCATTCTCTTTGAATAACTGGCTTTTGATATATGTATAGGATCCACACAAGCATAATTAAATACTCTGGAATTCCCATTCTTGGAAACATGGTAATTTGTTATGATGTGATCCAATGCCTTTGCATAGTCAACAAAGCACAGGTGAACATCTTTGTTGTATTCTCAGCTTTCAGCCAAGATTCATCTGACAAGAGCAGCAATCGTCCTGATGCCATGTCTGCAGTTCCAAACCACCAGCCACTCCACAGGAGCAAGACCGGGGGCTACGTCTGCAAACAGTTACAGCCTCCGCAATCTCCAGGGCAGAAAGGTCTGTATGTCCTGTCAGGCCTCTGAGAGCTGGCATCCCTGCAGGGCAGTGCCGTTGTTCTTATGGGTTACTTTCACTTAGCATCATGTCTTTCAGGTCCATCACTATTGTCGCACATATGGCAGAAACTCTAAGTCTGCCCTTGGACCCTACTGGGGGTGCTCATAAGTGCCTTGCCACTCTATGTAGTAAAGAATTTAACTTTACTAGAACATTTTGATCTTTGTCCTTGGCTCCTGAGAGAGAGCACAAACCCTTAAAATTTCCTAAGTAAACGAAGAACTTTTGTTACCTGTAGATCCGCGGCCCACACCTGAGCGTGTATGCTAAGGAGATGACTCAGGTGAGAGTTGGCCAGGCCAGAAACACTGCCTCATGGTATCAGCAGACCTGTAGCTACAGTGAGGCGTGATACAATCATTCATGATCATGACATGTGGCCCCAGTAAACGTTCTGTACACGATTTCTACAGGCTTCTGGTTGTTGAAAGGCATTCGTGTACCCTGCAGGGTAGGACATCTCTTTTTGTGGTACATGGAGTTCAGTGTTAGGAATCCTCCCAGAATCCAGCCTATGTTTCTTTTCACCTCTATTCTTTTCCTACACAAAACCGTGCTTCTAAGTCTAGCGCTTTTTTTCATGAGCTCTGTGGGCTGTTCCAGGACAGTAGGGATCTCAAGGAGTAGAGCCAGGCAGTAGGCCAAAAGTCGGGTAGGGTTAGGGACACTTGAGTTTATGGCTGGTATCCTGAGGGGGGACTGGACACCTTGAATTCATATCAGCAGAACAGAAGTGAGGCTGTCCTGGGGGCTCTCAAGCTTATAGACGACGTCTGAGCTACGCTTGTACAGACTTGATGTTCGGAAACATAATGTCTTTGGTGGGTTCTAACCTTGTTCCAAGTATGCAGGGATAGGGGAGGAAGTCCTTGAGCAAGGGCAGGATGGGCACTTGGAGTCAGAACTTGAGAATTTTAATTTATGCTGATAAAAAAAATTATGCTGATAATTGCCATCACCACCTTCCTTGTATGTGTCATAAAAGGCGGGTTTATTATTACTTGCACTCACAGTTTCATGGCCACTAACAGCGACAAGGAACTCCTGAGTGAGGGACTCAGGATACAGCAGGCAGTGTGAGCTGCTTGTTTGTGGCAATTTCCTATACCCTTTATGCCCCAAGGGGTGATGCAAGTGAGTCTCGGCGGATGCTGCCTCTGGGTGGGTGGGTGGGTGGGTGGGTGTCACAGCTGAAGGACCCCAAGCTTGGGAAATCCCCTGTCTTTTATAATAGACTCCAAGCCAACATACCCAGCTTATGCCCTGGGGAGAGACATTATCTTTATTAAACGGATGAACGGGGTAGGGGTAAGAGTGGGGCAGTGAAAAACAAAACATAAATGGAAGAACAAAAGAATCATCCACTGTTTCAGAGGTGGATACTACGTCAATCTCCCAAAGCTGGTTGTATAATACCAACACCCTATTAAAGATGGTCTGGAAGGAAGCAGCCTGTGTCTCAGAACTATCTGTCTCCGAACAGCTCTTAATTATTCATTTTTTGTTGTTGAATAACAAAAATAATATTACATATAGATATGAAGAAAGAAAATAATTTATATAGCTATATCACATTTTGTTTGTGCATTCATTAGTTAATGGATGTTTGTATTGGTTCCTTATTTTGGCTGGCACAAACAATGCTACTGTGAACATTCATAAGTATGCCTTCTGTGAATTTGTTTTCATTGCTTCTGGATGGATGCCTAGGAATGAAATGGATGGATGCAATGGCAAGTTAATAACTTTTTAATAAATTGCTAAAATTTTGCCTAATCATCTGTCAAATCAACTTTATATTTTATATTCCCACCAACAATGTGTGATCAGTTCCAGTTTCTCCACATTCTCCCCTCACACTTGGTACTTTATCCTGCCCTCTGATAACAACTAAAGGGATAATCAGCTACACAAAATCTCCATTTTTCTTTTTTTTTCACTTTTCATTTTTCTACCACTTCATTTTTTTTTCCTTTCCTTTTCTTTTCTTTTTTTTTTTTGGGCATCACTGCTCTCCGGTGGTGGGAGTATGAGGCCCAGCCCCACTGCTGGAATTGAACCTCCATCCCAGTGGGCCACAGTCCTGCGCACAACCACTAGGCCACCAGGGCTCAGCCCCCTTTTCTTAAAAAAATGTTTAATTGTTTTCAGCTGAGCCCCGGTGGCATAGTGGTTGTGCACGGGACTGCGGCCCACTGGGACAGAGGTTCAATTCCAGCAGTGGGGCTGGGCCTTCTACTCCCACCACCTGAGAGCAGTGATGCTCCCCCCCCCCTCCAAAATTTTTTTTTTTTATTGTTTTCAGCTGAGCCCTGGTGGCCTAGTTGTTGTGTGCGGGTCTGTGGCCCACAGGGTTGGCAGTTCAAATTCAGCAGCAGCTCTCTGGGAGCAAGGCTGGGCTTCCCATTTCCACCAGGGCAGTGATGCCACAATAAATAAATAAATAAATAGATAGATAGATAGATAGATAGATAAAATAATTAAAATCATTTTATTGGGGGCTCATATACCTCTTATCACAATCTGTACAAACATCCATTGTATGCAAAGCACATTTGTACATTAGTTGCCAACATCCTTCTCAAAACTTTTTTTCTACTTAGACCCTTGTGGCGGTCATGTGCTTATGTTAATTTCATGATTGAAATGTGGGGGTGGTGTCTAGCCTGTTAATCTGCAGATAGCCGTTTAGTAGCCAATGAGGCCTCTGTGTGGACATGGCTTTCTCCTGATACATCTGGGAAGTCTCGCAATAATTCCCTCGTGAAGATGAGAATCTATCTCCCCAGTGGTTGGAAGTTAGTCTGAGAGTCGATTAATCACGGACAAGATGGCAGCATCCGAGAAACTGAGGAAGCTGGAGCAGAAGTCACACAGCTTTGCCCTGATGGAGCCAGACCTCTGAAGCTGGAGAGGCCACGTGGAGACCCCTGCCAACAATGAGTTGCTTCTGCCACCACTGGATGCTGTTGATGGACCCTGGGCCCTGGAAGTGAGGAGCCATGTGAAGACCCCTGCCAGCGCTGGGATTCTGCACCCACTGACCTGTGACTTCGTGAGTCGGAAGGAGACATTATAGACTGGTATCAGGCATATGGGTTAATATTGGACTTATGACTTTGAACTAGACTGGGTTGGAATGCTTTCTCAGTGTTCCATTCCTTTTGATTATAAATCCTTTCCTTATATCCATATGCATGTCTATGAAATTTGTTCCTCTAGTTTACCCGGACTAACACAACCTTTGATATTAGCTCCTCCTTTTTCTACTCCCTCCACCCTCCCTTATGGGCACTTGATAATTTATAAATTATTATTATTTTGGCATATTGTGCACTCTCCAAAGTTTCCTTTTGCCCACTTTCCTGTTGTCCAGACCTCAGGGAGTTATATGTAGATTCTTATCATTGATTCTCCCTTTCTACCTCACCTTCCCTCCACCCTCCCAGTATCTCCACTCTCCCCACCAGTCTTGGATTTCCTATGTTTCTGGTACCTATCTGTATCAGTGTACATCTTCTAGTAAGGTAGAATTAAGATCATAACAGTGGGGGGGAAGGGGAGGAAGCATTTAAGAACTATTTTCTACCACTTCTGTTCTGTTACCAACCATTTGTGAAATGACACTGCAATCATATATTTTTTCATTTTCCTAATGACTAATGGTGCTAAATATCTTTTCCTGTGTTTACTATTCTTTCAAATCTTTTAGTCGGTCACTGATGCCCACAAAAAACAAAAAAACAAAAAAACACTGAAACAACAACAAAACAAATCTTTTAGTTGGTAAAATAAATATTCAACTATTTCCCCCATTTTAAAATAAAGCACATGCCTTCTCTATATTGAGTCATGAGTTCTTTCTATCTTCTGGATACACACCCTTGGCTACATGATTTGTCACTATTTTCTTTCAGGCCGCGGGACTTTGTTTGCTAGGGTTGCTCTAGCAGCCATACTGTGAGTGACAAAAACCCAGACATGGATTCTCTCCCACTTCAGGCAGTTGGATGTCTGGATTCAGAATATCAGCTTTCTCTCTCTCTCTCTCTCTCTCTCTTTTTTTTAAGGCATCACTGCCCTCAGGTGGTGGGAGTAGGAGGCCCAGCCTTTGCTCCTGTGGAGCTGGAATTGAACCTCTGTCCCAGTGGGCCGCAGTCCCGCGCACAACCACTACGCCATCGGGGCGCGGCCCCAGAATATCAGCTTTGAAGAAAGACCCACCTTGGTCTCTGCCCACTTCTAGCTGCCGCTGTTGCTGCTGGTGCCAGTGAGTTCCCTTCTGACTCTTAGGGACCCCTGTTGGTCCTGTGCCAGCTTCACACTCTGTTGGAACCCATGACCACAGCCAGGGTGCCAACCCATCTCATCCAAGGGCTTGATCTTTTTCTCTGACCCTCCACTTTGTGGATGTCCTCCTGTCCATAAGGAACAAAATGTCCGTCTCCATGGACCATTCCTCCTGATTCTGTGTCCTGTAAAGTACAAAGGAAGCCTCATCATCCTCACTTTCCAGAGGCAATCCAGCTGTCCTTCCAAGACAGATCTGTTGGTCTTCTAGTCTTTGCCAGTCCCTCATTCAAATATACCAAGACTTCTCTTTTCTGGTCCCCCTTACATATTGTCTAGCTGTAAAGAAAGATATATACTTTTACTTAAATAATCCTGCAATAACAATAATAATCAAATTATTATCTGTGAGTATATATATAGATACAACAAAATTCAGACTTAGCCATCGAGTCAGTGCTGACCCATAGCCATGTCAAAGGACTGGATAGAGAATGGCATCTGTGAATTCCCAAGATCATAACTCTTTTCAGGAGAAGAAAGTCCTACCTTTCTCCAGGGAACAGCTAATGATCTAGAACAGCTGACCTTGTAGTCAGCAGCCCAATGTGTAACCACTACACCATCAGGCATGCAGCTCAGATTGAGAAACAAAACTATGTATGTGTGAGAGAACTTTGCATCAAGGAAGCAGCCCAAGCCAGGACAACACACATCCATGGGTCAGACGCTGGCTGGCGCCCGTTCCAGACCATGCTGACTAATCACGGGAGAAAGCAAAGTGGGAAGCAGGGAGATCATAGGCCAGTGTTGCAGAGCCCCGTGGGTCCAGGGTTGGCAGGAATAAAGCCAATAAAGGGCACTGATACCTCCCAGGTTTGGTACGCCATAGGGGTTGTCAGTCACATAGCCAGATGCAGAATGCAAGCAAGCAGGAAGGCAAAGATAGACAAGAGGAGACCAAACCTCTGCAGCATCTCATCTAAATGGGTCATAGCTCCAAGGAGATCTCATCAGTTGTGTCCTGATGGAAAGGTGGCATTCTACCCACAGTTCCACACCAATTCATATTGTTGACGGAAAATCTAACTCTCCCGGCATACTTGTGGAATGGATATGAGAAGGCAGATAGGAGAAGGAGGCATTGCAAACTGATATACATATGGCCGAAGATATTTCTGTACATGTATTTGTATAGATATGCATGGACATAGTAAAGCAAATTTCCATGGTTAAAATAGAGCTAATTTCCAAAAACTTCTTAGCCATAACCTTGAGAGAATGAGTCATTGAGATGGGGGAGCTGGACCACAGTTTCAGGGAATATCTAGATCCATCAGTATAGGAGAGTCCACAAAGACAATATTCTACATTTTGCTGTGGTTCACAGTAAGCGACAGAGTCTTCAAGCTTAAGTAGCCATACAAGAGGCAACTGCTAGTTTCTCCCCATGTGGAGCAAAGAACAGTGAGGGAAATCAAAGACTCCAAGAAGCAATTGGTTCAAAGGACTAAAGGACCCCAGAAATCACAGCCGCCACTGCCCTGGAAGAACCAGATGGTGTCTGGCTACCACTCGCAACCACTTTGATCAAGATCACAACAGAAGGGGAGAGGGTAAAAATGCAAAATCGTAATAAAAGAC
>PVJH01043622.1:0-13647 GCA_004026705.1 Nesogale talazaci | reverse complement strand
AGGTCAATCCCGTCTCTGGCACCAGAGCCTGCCAGCAACATCACCCGCTTGAGGCGGGGTGTGACTGACTCATCACCAGCAGGAAGGCTTGTTGGTCAACCCGTTTGATGCTGCCTTGAGCTTAGAGCTTTGTGGGGTGGGGGTGGGGGCACTGTTTGAACACCCTTTACTTTCTCCTGGTCTCCCCAGAGCCACAGGACTCATTTGTCATGAAGCAGCTTCTAAGCTACTGCTTGAAGCTTAGAAGGTAATTAAGAAGGAAAATCAATAAAATAGTGTAGAAACTTCCAGAACAAGGCATCTGTGGTTTCTTTCTGTATCTCTGTCTTTCAAGCTGTTCTTGAAAATCTTGATGCTTATTAATGAATACTATTAGTTCTATCATTTTATGCACAATGCTAGTCTTCTGCATTACAGGGAATCGTGCATGTTGTGAAAAGAGTCCTAGTGGTGCAGTCACCCCCTAGGACAGACTTTACCTACCCTATAGGGTTTTCAAGTGATCTTTCTGTATTCTCCGCCATGTGACTGGAGGCCAACCACCAGACTTTGGGTTAGCAATACAGCTTCGTCACGAAACCCTGCGGCCTACTCCGTCACTGCATGGTGAGGCTTAGTCAGCAACCAACCCCAGGGCTCACCAGAGTAAGAACGAGGTCGGAAGCATGCACAGTGGGGGCTGCTTTGTTAGTTTTGTGGCTTTCTTGGATTTGGATGTCTTGACCCCAGGCTATGGGTTCTAATCTGTTAGTAACCATCTAACAGGTTATTCTCGACCCACATTTTAAACTATGATATCTCTCTTTGGCAATCCCTGCAGTTAAGTCTTGAGGGAATTAAACAGAGAACTAGGCAAATGGATTGGTAACTCACAGGTTAGGTTACTCTCTTTCTCCACCCCATTAAAGGTCTTGGGATTGTCCCGGAGAGGTACAAACCGTGAAGTGCTTGCCTACAGGCCCCAAGGTTAATGACTTCAGCCTACTGAGAGGCATCTTGGAAAATAGGCTGGCAATTGGCTTCTTTTAAACACACACACACACACACACACACACACACACACACACTATGCAGCTCTATGAATCTTAAACTCCTGAAGTCTTCTAAAAATCAAGCAATATTGTTGCTAGGTCCCACGGAGTCAGTTCCAACTCATAATGACCTCATGTACAGCTGAATGAAACACGGTCCGCTCCTGCACCAACCTCACGGCTGTTCAAAGTTCAAGCCCTATGTCGAGAGTCTTAGTCTAAAGCAAACAATAATTGAGTTGAACTAGTAAAAGTGATCTGCCTTGAGAATTCACAACCTTTAATTACTTTCTATATGGGACCAGTCATTTTGTCTGCTGTAGAGGCTTGCGTGTTGCGGTGATGCTGGAAGCTATGCCACCAGTAATCAACAAGCAGCATGGGTCACCCGTGGTGAGCAGGTTTGAGGATTCAGGCTGGGAAGGAGGACTGGAGTGAGGTACCAGGCCCCACAATCAAATGGGCCCCGAAGGCAGTTAGGCGAGTGAGGGTTACATTAAAGGGTTACATCAGACAAGATAAAGCATGCAAGTGCTCATCTCGGGGACCGCCGTGACTCCAGAAGCCAGGTTCCCGCAGAGAGAGGAAATACATCTTCAACCAAGGTTTATATACGTTCCAGGGGAGTGCAAGAACCCTTAATTGAGGTAACCAAAGACGTAACAGGTAGGGGTTGTACAATAGGCATTTGTGCAACAGAAAGGAGTCCAGTTAAGGGTCTCCAGGCAAGAGGAAGGGGTTGCCCTAAGGGCACACAAGTGACAGCATATGAATGACAAGATGGCAGCCTAACCTTGGAAATCTCTGAGTTAGCCTGACTTTAGGCGTCTCCCTCAGGGGAACAATACATTATCCTTATAAGAAGGGAGTGGGCCCTACTTAGGGTCAGACAAACTATAGGATCTGATTACCTTAGAGGGCTGACGGACTTTAGGCAGTTGACCTCCAAGTGGACAGTCAGGGAGCACGTGTTTCCAAACAGCACCGTAGATTGGTTATTATTATGGGGGGACGTCACGGGGAAGAACTTTTACTTAGGAGTATGTGAGTGGGTTGTATCTCCAGTCCATGAACATGAACGCTTCCTCTTTGGCCTTTCAGACTGTGTTAGTCTGGGTAGGCGAGAGAAACAAATTCATAGACACTCGTATGTGACTAAAAAAGAACTTTATATACAAGAGCAATTAAGTATTAAGAAAACAACCCAGGCCAGGCCAGATCAAATCTATAAGTCTGGTATTGGCCCATATGCCCCATGCCAACCTATGAATTCCTCTTCAGATGCACGCAACACATGCAGTGATACCAGACTCAGGAAGACCAGGAAGACTCAGGAAGACCAGGAAGACCAGGGGCCAGTGGGTAAAAATCTTGTGGATCCAGTGACAGTGGCAGCATCTCAGTGCCGACAGAGGTCTCCATGTGGTTTCTTCAGCGCCAGGACTCTAGCATAGATCCATGTGTCTCGTTATCAGCAATATCAAGCAAAGAGTCTATGTGTGTCCTGCTTCCAGCCAGCTATTTATCTCCCAGTGCCTCCAAATGAGTTCGTCAAGCTGCAACCTGATTGACAGGCTAAACCCCGCCCTTTCACTCTTAATAGTCTCAAGTTGGCAGCAGATTCTGTAACTACCACACAGACTCCTTAATGTATGAACGCTGAACGTTTGTCCGAATACTCTCTCTTCCTGCTTCTGTTTCCCACTTCTCAGAGATGCTGTTGTTAAGTGCTGCAGAGACACTCCCACTCATATAGACAGAAACACTGCTCAGTCCTCCCCATCCTGACAATCGTTATGTTTGAGCCAAAGGCTGCAGGCACTGTGCCGATCCAGCTTCCTCTTTCTCACTGCCCCTCTGCTTCACCAAACATGATGTCCTTTTCCAGGGACTGGTCCCTCCAGAAAGTATGTGAGACAAAGTCTTGCCATCCTCACTTCTGAGAAGTGTTCTGGTAGTTTTTCTTCCAAGGCAGATGTCTTTGTTCTTTTGGCAGTCCACGGTGCTTTCTGTGTTCTTTGACAATATCATAATTCAAATGCATCTGCTCTTCCGGAGTCTTCTTTAGTCATTGTGTAACTTTCACATGCACACGAGACTACTGAAAATACCATGGCGTGGGTCCTCAAAATGACATCTTCCTTCTTTAACACTTTACAGAGGTCTTGTGCAACAGATTTGCCCAACGCAGTACATTGCTTCATTTCTTGACTGCTCCTTGCATGAACATTGATTAAGGATCCGAGAAAAACAAAATCCTTGTCTACTTTAATCATGTCTCTGTTTATCATAATATTGTCTGTTGCCCCGCAAGTTGTGAGATTTTTGCTTTCTTTACATTGAGTTTCATTCCATACAAAAGAATGCAGCCTTTGATTTTCATCAGCAAGTGCTTCAAGTTCATCACTATCTCAATAAGCAAGTATAAGCATTTCACATGTCATCTGTATACCATAGGTTGGTAATAAACCTTCCTTCAATCCTGATACCATATTCTTCTTATGTTAGTATTGCTGTTAATTGTCATAAAGTCAATTCAGAAATCCCTACAGCTACATTTTGCTATTATTTAACTTAATACAATGAAACCAAGTGAATACATCTTCTGTGATACAATTTTTATGTTTTATGTGAGTACAATGCGTTCCTTTTCGTTACTGTATAGTATTCCATTGTATAAGCATGTCACAATTTATTTATCCAACCTACTTGCAATGAAAATATATATATAGATAGAGAGAGAGAGAGAGAGAGAGAGAGAGAGAGAGAGAGATTGTTCCCATTAGAATTAAAATGAATAGTTGTTTCTGGTATATTAAGCCCAGTGGTTTTTTTCACTAATTTGTAATTGTTTTCTGTTTCTCTATCATCCAGAAACCCTTCTCACTCTGTCATCCCCTACCCCTTCTTAAGACATAAACATACTAACCTATCCCACCTCTACTGCCTTATCTGCTGCTAGATTGGAAATGTTGAACTTTGAGCCGGGAACCAAAAGCTACTGAAGAAATAATAGATCAAAGACTTCCCGGAGGCTTCCCTTCCTTTTTACTTCAGATTTTACTTCTGATAACAATAGCAATAACAACAAATACTGGAAAGTATGAAAAGAATTCTTATTCATTTCCTCCATGGCTGGGGGGGAGTGAAGGAAATAGGAGAGAAAGTGCTGAGAATATGAACATAACTGTGAGGTCGCCCAACCCAGGCTCTTGAAGACCTCAAGGAGAGAGGTGCTCCATTTCTGCACAAGGGAAAG
Source organism: Nesogale talazaci (assembly GCA_004026705.1). NCBI lineage: Eukaryota > Metazoa > Chordata > Mammalia > Afrosoricida > Tenrecidae > Nesogale > Nesogale talazaci. Next base: position 9,357 of record PVJH01043622.1, on the reverse strand, counting down.
AGAGAGGAGGAGTGGTTGGCAGTAGTCCTTTTTGTCTGGACTTGTTTCCTCCCCACTGGGCACCTCCACTTCCATTTCAGATACCACGAGGAGGGAGACAAGGAAGTCAGATGCAAAACAGTCCATTCCAGCTGTCAGTCAGAGAATCAGCTGGGGCTGCTGTACTGACTGGGCTACAGCCAGCTTTATTGACTTGCCCAGAGGAAGAGGTCCTCAGTGAACTGGTGAGAGGTCTCTTCTTCTGAAGCCAACTGGTGCTAAATCAATTTTGTCATAGGAGAGCAGACGGTGCATCTGGCAGTAGTTGGTTTTGACTCGATGGGTTCCTCATTGGGAAGGTAAAATGTGACAGACTTGAACTAGTATTTGGATGAAGTAGTTCAGGGAAGTCAGGAGTAGAGACTATGGGATCATACCAGCTCAAGTCTCTCTTCGAGGAATCTCTGACAGAGAGGTCATCAGCTGCAAGGGCTCTCCATTGTTTCCGTTTGTTGAACTTCAATCTCTTCAATAGTACACTGTTGGCAAGAAGGTCATGGCCAGCAGTCTATAGTTCTACCTTGTCCGATAGAGGCTTTAGGAGTCAAAATATGCAGAGACCCATTGGCAGTGAGAATTGAAAAAAAAAAAGAAGATAACTGGTGCCATTTTTTCCAAAGTATTTTAGTGATAAGAATCAGAAGCCTGAAAAAAAAAATGTGGTTTCCTTTTCTCCCAACAATTCCACTTCTAGGAAGTTGACCAAAGAAAATAATCAGACAATAGATAAAAGAATATTCATCATAATATTGTTTATTATGTGGAAAACCTGGAGTTGACCCAGACAGCCACAATAAACCATCAGTTCAATAAATCGCTATACATCTTTAAAGGGATGTTATCAAACAATGTTTAATGGCATAGAATGATGTTTGTTCTAGATAAGAAGGGGAAAAATTAAAAGAAGAAAAGGCATATTACAAATGTTAAATATTATTTTTAAACAAAAAAAAGACTAAGAGGTTTTATATAGCCATAGAGATATATTTAAAGATTCATAATTGGTTACAGGTGTACTCGAGTTTAACATTCTGAGCATGAAGTCTACAGAAGGTGATGGCATATGTGAACATCCTAGGTACATTGAGCCTCCACATGGAGTCAGCCTCCATTGAAAGACTGCCTTACCATTTGATCAGCAAGATGAATAGCACTCAGGCAGAATACATTAAGGAGTGGATTTCAAATTGGCACTCACATATAAAGGTAATCAGATGAGAACTTGCTCAGATCTATCAGGGGAAACTAAGAAGAAGAGGAGGAGAGTGGAGCAGCATATTCCGCAAATTGCAGGAAAACAATGCAAACCCAATACTATATCCAGCCAAATTATCTACCAAAGTTGATGGAGAAGAGTCTTCCCAGACCAGAAAAATCGCAAAAATTATGCTAAAAGGAACTGAGCCCTGCCAAAGATCCTCACTGACCCATAGGGGGCAGAAGAACAACAATCACCAAGCACATACAAGAGACCATCACACAGAACAACTCTACCCAGAGACCATTAAAGGGAAAACAGCCCCCAAGATAACTCTGGCTCAAGGATGGAAAGAAGGCAAGTATGAGTAACAAACACACGTGGACACAACCCACGGAAAAGAACTAGAGGTAGGAAAATACCCAACACAAGAGCAATAGAATGACACCACAGTGGGCACAGATAGATGTAATAACCCTGAATATCAATGGAATGAACTCAGGCTTTAAGAGACAGAGATTAACAGACTGACTTAGAAAACACAACCCCTCAATCTGCTACCTACAGGAAACACACCTGAAGACCATGGACAAAAGTAGGCTGAGAATCAAAGGCTGAATAAAAATATACCAAGGAGACAGCAATTTTTAAAAAGCGGGTGTAGCCATCCTAATCTCAGATAAAATTGACCTCAAAGTACAAACCATAAAAAGAGAAAAGGAGAGGCACTATGTAATGCTCAAGGGAATGATAGAAAAAAAAAACTCCACTAAGTATTCTAAACATTTACACTCATAATAAGCATTCAGCAGAATATGTCGATCAAACACTCCAAAAGATGCAAAAAGAAATCACAGCCTCAACAATTACAGTAGGTCACTTCAATGCACCACTCTCTGAGAATGACAGATAACTGGGAAAGAAACTCAACAAGGAGGCTAAAGATCCAAACACTACAATTAGAAGATTGGACTTGATAGATCTCTACAGAGCTCTCCACACAAATACAAAAAAAAAAAAAAATCCACTCTTTTCAAGTTCACAAGGCACATATTCAAGACCACATATTAGGGTATAAGTTGAACCTGAATAAATTTAAGTTCATTGAAATCATACAGACCTCTCTCTCAGACCACTGTGCCCTAAGATTGAAAATCAATGAAAGGAAGATAAAGAAATTAGGGTAAATAACTAGAGGATGAATAGCTACCTACTGCAAAAGGAGAATGTACTGGCCCAGAGAGATGAAATTAGGAAACTTCTAGAAACTAATGAGAATGAGAAAATGCCAAACCAAAACCTGTGGGACACCACAAAGGCAGTCATCAGAGGAAGGTTCATAGCATTACATGCACACATAAATAAGGAGGAGAGACTTATAACTGATACACTGGCACAAAACCTACAGCAACTAGAGCAGGGTCAGCAAGACAATCTAACTAATAGCAAAAGAAAAGAAATAATAAAAAAATAGGTCTAAGATTCAGGAGAGGGAAAATAAGAAAAAGATGGAAAAATTGATGCAGCTAAAAGTTGGTTCTTTGAAAGGATAAATCAAATCAACAAACCTCTCATGCATTTAACCAAAGAAAGGAAGAAACACATTTCAGTAGCAAGAATGAGGGATGAAAGAAGGGACATTACATCAGACCCTTGTGAAATCAAGAGGATAATCACACAGTATTATGAAGGACTGTACTCCAATGAATTCAACAACTTGGAAGACATGGACAAATTCTTGGAAAAACAATCCCTACCTAGACTATCCCCTATGGTGTTAGAAACTTCAACAAACCCATATCAATAGAAGAAATAGACAAGTTTATCAAGGGATTACCAACAAAAAAATCCCCTAGACCAGATGGGTTCATTGGAGAATTCTATCAAGCATTTAGGGAAGAACTGACACCAATCCTACACAAACTCTTCCAGAACATAGAAAAAGACAGCAAATTCCCAAATTCCTTCTACAAAGTTAGTGTAATATAACTCTGATACATAAACTAGGCAAGGATCCCACAAGAATCAAGAACTAGAGATCAGTCTCCCTAGTGAATATCAATGCAAGAATCCTTAACAAAAGACTAGCCAACAGAACACAAAAACATATAAAACAAATAATTCGCTATGACCAAGTAAGATTCATATCAGGGATGCAGGGATGGTTCAACATATGAAAGACCATTAGTGTCATTCGCCACATTGACATGAAAAACTACAAGAACCACATGATGATATTGATAGATGCTGAAAAAGGATTAGAGAGCATCCAACACCAATTTCTTTTAAGACACTCGAGAAGGTAAGAATGAAAGGAAAGTTACTCAAAACAATACAAGCTATATATGAAAAACCAACAGCCAACGTGGTAGTCAATGGAGAAAAGACTAACACAATCCCACTGAAAAAGGGGACCAGACAAGGATGCCCCTTGTCCCCACTCTCATTTAATATCATACTGGAGATTTTAACTAGCAGCATAAGGTGAAAAAAGACATCAAAGGTATTCTCCTGGGGAAGGAAGAGGTGAAAATATCATTATTTGCAGATGATATGATTTTATATATGGAAAACCCCAAAAGCTTCAAAAGGGGAGTACTGGAAACAATAGAGGGGTATGGCAGAGTGGCAGGATACAAAATCAAAAATCAGAAGTCTATCAAACTGCTATACACATCAGATAAAACCACGAAAGAGGAGATGAAAAAAGAGGCACCCAGGGCTGAGCCCCGGTGGCGTAGTGGTTGTGCGCAGGACTGCGGCCCACTGGGACGGAGGTTCAATTCCAGCAGTGGGGCTAGGCCTCCTACTCCCACCACCGGAGAGCAGTGATGCCCCCCCCCCAAAAAAAGAGGTACCCTTCACAGTAGCCAAGCACAAGTTGAAATATCTAGGAATATACATGACTAAAAGAACAAAAGATCTATAATGAGGAAAATTACAGAATACTATTACAAGAAACCAAGAGTATCCTCAATGAATGGAAGAATATCCCAAGCTTGTCATGGATCAGAAGACTCAATATAGTAAAGATATCAGTTGTACTCAAGGCACTACATAAGTTTAATGCAATTCCAATACAATTCCCCTCATCTTTCTTCAAAGAAATAAAAAAAAATGATTACCAACTTCATGTGGAAAGGGAAGAAATCCAGAATTAGCAGAGAACTTCTCAAGAAGAAAGATACAGTAGGAGGTCTTGGTTTGCCTGACTTTAACACATAGCCACAGTGGTCAAAATTGCATGGTACTGGTAAAACAATAGATAGATTAATGGGAAAAAAACTGAAAACCCAGAAATAAAAGCATCAGTATACAGACAGTTGATCTTTGATAAGGGTCCAAAAAATATCAAATGTAAAACAGATTCCCTCTTCAACAAATGGTGATGGAAAAGTGAATATCTGTCTATGGAAAAATTGAAACAAGACCCTTATCTCATTCAATGCACAAGAATAAACTCAGGATGATCACAGACTTCTGGGTAAAACCCAAAACTAGTAGAGTCACCAATGAGGGAATTGGGACCAACCTGAGAACTTTGGCACAGGGAATACATAGACCATCAGAAAGACACAAATACAGAGAAGGCACAAATTGACAAATAGACTAAAATGAAGATGAAACACCTGTGTACTTTGAAAGAATTCACCAAGAGAGTTATAAGAGAGCCCACGGACTGGGAAACCATTTTTATCAATAATACATCAGACAAAGGCCTTATCTCTAAAATTTACAATATCCTGATAACTTCCAAAAAGAAAAAAAACTAACTGTCCACTGAGGAGGTGGGCAAAGGACCTGAACAGAAGTTTCACAGAGGCAGAAATCCAAATGTCCAATAAACATATGAGAAAATGTTCCCTATCATTAACCATAAGAGAAATGCAAATTAAAACAACAATGAGATACCATCTAACATCCTCAAAGATCGCCCAATTCAAAAAATCAGAAAGCAACAAGTGCTGGAGGGGCTGTGGGAAGACAGGAACTCTCATCCACTGCTAGTGGACCTGTAGGTATGTACAGCCACTATGGAAATAGATTTGGCAATATCTAAAACAGATGGAAATTGAGCTACCCCCTACTGGGCATATACCCAGAAGAGGCAAGAAGCAAACCTTGACCAAACATCTGTGTTCCAATGTTCATCACAGCACAGTTGACAATTGCAAGGAGTTGGAAATAACCCAAATTTCAATCAAATGACAGATAGATTAAAAAGCTGGGGTATATACATATACATATAATGGAGTACTATGAAGCATCGATGAACGCATGAAGTATATTGCCTCATGGGAAGAACTGGAGGAAATTATGCTAAGTGAAGTAAGCCAAGCGCAAAAGGAAAGGTACAGCATGAGTCCGCTGAAGTAAGCTCAAAAAAAAATGCAAAAGGGGCATAGGGAGGAAAGCTACTGCATACAGAAATTCCTGGGGTGAGGCGCAGATAGAATGGCAGGGGCCAGACCAAATCCAGCGCTACATATGGTAGCCATCTGAGAAAGGGAGAGGGAGATGGCACTGTGTAATGGGGGAATGGGGCACTAACCCACCCAAGGAGAATGTATTGCTTATATCTCCACAGGGAAAGAGGAATCAAACTTAAATCCGGTGTCCAAAGATGCCCATGCAGCATGACAGTGTGGAGTGGGGAGTCAGTGGAGGGACGTGAAGGCCCAGTTCCAATCCCAATTCTGTGGACCACCACCCCTCCCTTCAGGGGAGTTTGAGCTGGAGGTCAGCACTGAAACTGCAGCACAAGAAGAGGGATATGTCTGGGCAGAGCACATGAGAGCAAATGAAGGGGGAGGAAGGGAGGGGGAGTGAAACCTGGTCCATCAAGTCTCAAGAATTATCTCCCCACTCAGAACAGCCATTACACAGAGAGGACCATATGGTCAGCCCCACTATGAAATATGGCATCCCTTGCTGACCCAAGGTCCTACGGGGACAACACTGGAGAGGTAGGGTTGGGAGTGCACCCAGTCGGACCCCACCACACCTAGGCAAACAGAGCAACAGGAGGAGCAGAGCATGGCGTTCCCAAGGGAGTGCCAAGGATATATTTGGGCCCAGGATGTGGAATCCCTTTAACTCAGCTGGGGACACTCCTGGAGGTCAACAACCAGACTTTGAACTATTTACAGGTTTTTCTTTTGTTGTTATTATTATCATTTACTTATCTATATGTTTTTTTCTGGACACTGTTTTTTTTGTTGTTGTTGTCGTCATTCTTTTGTTTTCTTTGGTTGCTGCATCTTGTGATGTCTTTTTTTGTACATATTATTATCTATGCACGTCTGTGTAGATAAGATAGGCTGGGTGAGCAGTCTGGAGGAGAAAACAACTGGGCTGATGGTTCCGGGGGGACATGGGAGATGGGTACGTGGGGGAAAGGAGGTGATGTTGACCATCCCAGGGACAAAAGAACAACAAGTGATCCAAAATCAGTGACAAGGTAGGGATAGAGATTGATGAAGAATAATGTAACAGAGGGAAATTACTGAAATCCAAATGAAGGATGAGAATGATGGTGGGACAAGAAGAAAGTAAAAGAAAGTAGAGGATAGAACTGGGAGGCAAAGAGCGTTTGCAGAGGTCTAAATACAAGCATGAACATAGGTAAACATACTTAGATATGATGATGGAGAAATAGATCTATGTACATATACTTAAAGGGCTAGTATTAAGACAGTACATGGCATTGGACCTCTGCTCAAGTACTTCCTCAATGCAAGAATACTTTGTTCTATTAAATTAGCATTCCTTGATGCTCACCTTCCCGACACAATCAATGAAGACAAATATGTGCACAAATGTGGTGAAGAAAGCTGATGGTGCCCGACTATCAAAGATATAGTGTCTGGGGTCTTAAAGTCTTGAAAATAAACAAGCAACCATCTAGCTCAGTAGCAACAAAGTCTACATGGAATAAGTACACCAGTCTGTGTGACCACAGGTAACAATGGAAGCAGTTATCAGGCATCAAGAACAAAGATCATATCATTGCATGCCCACCTTCCTGATATGAAGACAAAGGTGTGCATAAGCAATTGTGGTGAAGAAAGCTGATGGTGGCTGGTTATCGCTCAGAAGCAACAAAGCTCACATAGGAGAAGCACACCATGAGGTGTTAAAGGGATCAGGTATCAGGCATCAAAGAACTAAAAATTATATCATTATAAATGAAGAGGAGTGCAAATTGGGGACCCAAGATCCATCTGCAGGGGAAGTGACATCCCTTACAGAAGGGCCATCGGGAGGAGACAATTCAGCCAGGGCAGAGTAGTAACGATGAAATATGCATCTTTCCTCTAGTTCTAAAATGTTTCCTCCCATGGGCTGAGCCCCAGTGGCGTAGTGGTTGTGTGCGGGACTGCAGCCCACTGGGTTAGTGGGTCAAATCCAGCAGCAGCTCTCCAGGAACAAGGCTGCGCCTCCTACTCCCACCAGAAGGCAGTGATGCGCCCCTTCCCCCCCTCAAAAAAACTAAAATGTTTCCTCCCTCCCAACAATCACGATCTGAATTCTACCTTACAAATCCAGTTGGACCAGAGGATGCACACTGGTACAGCTAGGAATCGGAAATAATGGCATAACCAGGACAGATGATCCCTTTAGGACCAGTGGGGAGAGTGGTGACACCGAGAGGATGGAGGGATGGTGGAGTAGAAAGGGGGAACTGATTACAATGGGGAAGTGGGTGAAGGGAGACATCGGACAGCATTCGACACACAAAATTTTAACAGTTTATAAATTATCAAGGGTCCATGAGGGAAGGTGGAGCGGGAAGGGGGTGGGAAAAGGAAGAGCCAATACCAGGGGCTTAAGTGAAAAGAAAATGTTTTGAGAATGATGATGGCATCAAAAGTACAAATGTGCTTTGCATACAATGGATGTATAGATGGATTGTGCTAAGAGTTGTATGAGTCCCCAATAAAATTATTTTTTAAAAAAGAAAGAGTGGGGTCTGAGCCCCGGTGGCATAATGGTTGTGCGCGGGACTGCGGCCCACTGGGATGGAGGTTCAATTCCGGCTCACAGGAGCAAAGGCTGGGCCTCCTACTCCCACCATCAGAGGGCAGTGATGCCTAAAAAAAAAAAAAAAATTAAAAAAAAAAAAGAAAGAGTGGATTTCATTTACTCCCCTAGATAGTCCCAGGTGGGGGACATCCTCACCCTTAGGGATTTGCCTGGGTGTCTCCTTCATGGAACTTTGGGTGCTGGGATCATGAATCATATCCTGACTGCTTTGATCAGAGAGCCCAAGAATCAATCCTAGGAGCTCTTTTGAGATGGAATTGCCAATCCTGTCCCTCACAACAATTTAAAAATTATCTGAGGACCATACATATAACTTACAAACACACGAAATCACTATCATTTGAAACATATCCTTTGAACTTTTTAAATTTTACTACAGCCACATGTATAGACTGAGAGAGCAAATGTAGGTAAAGAGCCGTGGCCCCAATTATGTCCCATTCCCAGTTCTTTTATTTTCTTTTATTTTTCATTCCCAGTTCTATAGTTCCACTTGCAACTGTATGTATTGATCTGCCACCAATCCTGTTTTTGTCACAGCTTCCTTTGCCCTTCCCTGTCTTCTTTAGACCATACATATAATTTACAAACACACGAAATCACTATCATTTGAAACATATCCTTTGAACTTTTTAAATTTTACTACAGCCACATGTATAGACTGAGAGAGCGAATGTAGGTAAAGAGCCGTGGCCCCAATTATGTCCCATTCCCAGTTCTTTTATTTTTCATTCCCAGTTCTATAGTTCCACCTGCAACTGTATGTATTGATCTGCCACCAATCCTGTTTTTGTCACAGCTTCCTTTGCCCTTCCCTGTCTTCTTTAAGCCATTGGCTCTTCATAAATCCCTGGACACCATTATTGCCTTGTGCTGATGGCCTCCCTCAATCAAAATCGTCTTTGTCTCATCTTTGTCCTCTAAATACTGGACAATGAGTCTTCTTCATGAATTATATTTGAGATTTGGGGTCTCTTTTGTCTCCTACAACACAGTATCTGTATATATTGTGTTAAATCTTTTCAAATTCTTAATTGCAAAAGTGATACATGCTCATCGAGAAAAATCCAGTT
>PVJH01043621.1:0-13542 GCA_004026705.1 Nesogale talazaci | reverse complement strand
TAAAAGGATCATCTCTCCTGGATTCCCCATGTTTCTGGTTCCTATCTGTACCAGTATACATCCTCTGGTCCAATCGGATGTGTAAGATAGAATTCAGATCATGATAGTGGGCAGGAGGAAGCATTTAAGAACTAGAGGAAAGTTGCATATTTCATCATTGCTACACTGTACCCTGACTGACTTATCTCCTCCCCATGACACTTCTAAAAGCGGATGACACTTCACCTGCAGATGAACTTTGGGTCCCCAATCTGTACTCCCCCTCATTTACAATGATATAATTTTTAGTTCTTTGGTGTCTGATACCCGATTCCTTTCACACTTTGTGTTCCCACAGGCTGGTGTGCTTCTTCTGTGTAGACTTTGTTGCTTCTCAACTAGATGGCTGCTTGTTTACCTTCAAGCCTTTAAGACCCCAGACGCTCTATCTTTTGATAGCCAGGCACCGTAAGCTTTCTTCACCACCTTTATCTTCAGCAATCATATCAAGATGGTGGGCATGCAGTGATGTGATTTTGTTCTTGACACAGAAGCCTTCTTGAACACTGGCAATAAGTAGCCCCCTTCTAGTTTATTTCTTTCACATCACCCAGTTTTATGCCCTTGCCAGTAGCTTCATCAGTCTATGAGATCATCTAACTTACTCTCTTCTTTGTCTTTCGCCTACTGTAGGATAAAAGTTTCAGCATGGTGATAACCTTTCTCATTCCTGTTTCCAGCATCTAGTATAGTACTTGTTAAATATTAGCTTTTCAATAAATATGTGTTAAGTGGATAAATAACGATGACTAAGGAACATTTTGATGACAATATATTAATTACTTTCCCTCTGTAGGGAAATGTTATCTTGTTCAGATTCTTAACCTTTTGATATCTTAGTATCCTTGTGCCTGAAAGAGGGATCATGAAAGTATAAATCTTGTAGGGTCACTATATGAAAAAAGTCTTGGATAAAGTGTGCAGACAGTGAATTAGTAAAGGTTAGCTGCTAATAGTAGCACAGTCTCATCATCATCATCTTCGTGACAGCTTTGAAGTATGTTTAGTAATCTCAAAAATGTACCATTACTTTTAATTAAAATTCATTTTCATTTCTAATTCTTTTTTTAAATTAAAAAAAAAAATTTTAGGCATCACTGCCCTTTGGTGGTGGGAGTAGGAAGCCCAGCCTTTGCTCCTGTGAGCTGGAATTGAACCTCCATCCCAGTGGGCTGCAGTCCCGCGTACAACCTCTACGCCACCGGGCTCAGCCCCTAATTATTCTTAATAATAACTTGTATAAGTCTTATTTCACTTATAAAAAGTGTCATATCTTTCTTCATGTAGGCCTTTTTCTGGTTAAATTTGTTTTTTAACAATAGCAATAATTATTTTTATTAGATTTTAGTTATAGTTTCTATAAAGAAAAATTGTTTTGTTCATCTATCTTCTATCTACTCACCTTATTAAAATTTTATACTCTACCATTTTTTCTTAGGTCTGTTTGATTTTCTAAGAATACAGTCATATTATTTAGAATTGTTATTGTTAGGTGTCATTAAGTTGGTTCCTACCCATAGTGACAATTTAAAATTAGTTGACTTTTATTTACTTCTTTGGTATTTATAGTATGATTACGCTTGGTAGATCTTCTTAAAGAATGTGGGATAACATAGTCACAGCAGGCATAGTAGACTAATATTGTGAGAGAGTATTTATTTTAACTTTTTATTGTGAGTTGAATGAAAGTTTGCAAAGCAAATCATTTTCTGTCCAACAGTTCATGCACACTTTTTTGGGCCATTGATTTCCATCCCCACAATATAGCATCACTCATCTCACTTCAAACCTGCATTTCCCAGTTCTGTTCATCCCTCTTCCCTCACCCTTCCTGCCTTGTGAATTCTGCCTTTGGTAAGAGCTGCCAGTTTGTTCTTGCATGGTCGCATGTTTCTAAGGAGCGCCTATATCCTTAGTACTACTGGTCATATTCTAATTGTTTGACTGGAGCCCCAGGGACACATGGTTATGTTTTAGGTTGAGACCCACAAGATCAACAGTTCAAAACCACCCGTCACTCTACAGGGGAAAAATGAGCCTTTGTACTGCTAACAAGCGTTACAGTCTTACAAATCCACAAGGGCAGTTCTACCCTGTCTTATAGGGTCACTGGATTAGGCCAGGTTGTCTAGATAAACTCATCAATGTATAGGAAAGAGCTTTACATCAGGAAGTCATTATCATATATATCAATCAAGAAGACATCCTGCCCATTCCAACTCAAGCTCATAAGTCCAACACAAGTCCACAAATCTCTCTTCAGACTCATCTAGCTTCATTCAGGAGACACAGAATGGTGAGCCAGGAAGCAGGAAGGTGACAGGCTGGTGGGTGCGGAGTTCATGGGTCCACAGGATGTGGAAACATGGCAAGGTGCTGACAGCTCTCAACGTCGGAGACAGAATCCCTTCATGCAGAAGGCTGAAGTCACAGGCACACAGTCAGAGAAGTGTTGTCAATTTCATCTTTCAAAGAGAGAGAGAAAGAGAGGCAGCCAGCCAAATCCTGAATGAAGAATCATCAGATTGTGACCTGATTGACAGGTTTGACTCTAATCCTACACTTTTTTTTTTCCTTTTAGAAAAATTTTTAATCGTTATACTGGGGGCTCATCCATCCATCCATCCATCCATTGAATATCAAGCACAGTTGTACATTTGTTGCCCGTATCATTCTTAAAACATTTGCTTTCTTCTTAAGCCCATGGCATCAGCTCCTCACTTTTCCACTCCCTCCTTGGTCCCCCTCCCTCATGAGCCCTTGATAATTTATACATTATCATTATTTTGTCTTTTTCACACCGTCTGTTGTCTCCTCTCACCTACTCCCCTTTTGTCCGTGTCCCAGGGAGCAGGTTGCATGTAGAACTTATCATTGGCTCCCCCTTTCTGTCCCACTTTGTCTCCACCCTCCTGGTATCACTACACTTTTGTACATCTGTAAGTTAGCATAGAATTATCTAATTCCCCCAGTGTCCATGAGTTGGAATCAGTCAACGAGGTTGGCTTTTGTTGCTCTTTATATTGTTTGACTATAAATTGAGCTGTGGAGATAAGTTCAATTCTAGGCCTAAAGGGTGACTAAGAACCAGGGATCGATGGATCCCAGGGCCTGGGAAGGGGTGCCCCATCAATAGTTTTTCTTTAATGTTGTACTTTTGAAAAACAGTCATAACTGCAACTATTTGAGTTCCTGTGATGGCCAGGCACTGATACAGGTGTTGAGACTTCAGTCATGGACTCACAGCTCCGTGTGTAGTTACTGTATTTACGTGAGGTTTATTGATGCCTTCTGATAACTAGTCTTTATCATAGTTATTTGTGTAAGAATATTTTATCAAATATATGTATAATATTTTATTATTAAGTACATGTTATTAAGCTCTATTAGTATACTTATCTTTGTTCTTATTGAATTCATTAGTATATTGTCATGCTACATAGTGGTTTTTTATAATCCTGGGATAATCTCTGCTTTATTGTGATGTTTTTAATTTAACATATAGCTCAGTTGATCCTGTAATATTGTGGAAGCAGACTGAATGGTTTAAATTTTAGACCTACTGCTTATTAAGTGTGTGATTTTATAGGACTTTCTCGAGTGTACATCAGCTTCTATGAAAGTAATAGTAGTGGTATGCATTTTAAAGGGTTGTACTGAAGGTTGCACATAAGTGGCTGCAACACTGCCCACAGATACGAAGTGCTATGAAGGGTCATATTAATTAATATTTTTGTACACACTTTCTTTAATGGAATTTAGCCACTATAGACAGTTTTCCTTTTCAATTTGTTTTGTTGGGTTTAGTGCTTGGGTTATGACAGTTTGGGAAAATGAATTGGGAGACTTTCCATATTTTTCTTTGATGTGGAATAATATAAGTAAATGGTAATTTTCTGCAGCTAGAAAAGTATTATCTTTCTAATTATGTGGGCCTGTAGCCTTTGCTTTGGTGATAAATCAGTGTTGATGCCTTTTTCTAATTTGTGGAAACCTGAGTATTCCAATGTGAGAGTTTCTGTTTAATTCTGTGTACCTGTTTGGGGGCCTCACTGGCATTTAACAGGTAAATTGGTGTGGTGAAAGCAAGACTTTGATTCCGATTCCGGCCATTGATCAATGTAGTGATCAAGAATACGCAGAGTCTGTGCGTTGACAAGGTGAGGGCTGTCCCTGAATGCTGGGACCAGAGTTGCTCCTGGGGTTCCATTGGCTTATGGTGAAAGGACCCAGCATCTGGGCAGATGTACAGTTGTCAGCTGCCCCTTCACTGGTGCATTTCCTGTGTTCTTGACCCGTGAACACTCAAATCTGATGACCACTGACTGATTAATAATGTGCCTCATTGCAATTTTTTCTGACTATAAGGCAATGCGCAGGGGCTTCACAAAGTTTTTGGAAAAATGGAATGAAAAGATAGTCTTTTTTCTGTTACCTTTTGGAAGGACCCTGTGTTGCATACTTAGTTATTGAGATATAGCAAAGGAAACTAGAGCAAAACCCAAGAAATTATATTCACTTGCCAGGCACATGAGTTCTGTGCTGATTTTGAAGAGGTGTCCCTTGGGGCGGGATGCTGTGGGACTGTTACATGTTTGCAGGGTCTGCGTGGCAGGGAAACAGTAAGCTGTCTTCAGTTGGCTTCAGCTTCCCTCAAGAGACTCGTAGAATGTGACTATGTTCTTGAGGCATTGATCAGAAAAAAACTGTGATGTATTCAGATTGAGTGGATTTTCTATCTCAAGCAGTGCTCTGTGCACAGAGAGGTATATAACTCAAGGTGGTGTCAGCTCTGCTTCCCACAGTTATTTAAATAGAAATGTGAAATGATTGTAGGAACACACTAAAATTTAGTTTTTATTCTGTGCTGTGCTCGATTAAAAGTTTTTATTAGTCTATCTGTTAAGACTATGCAACTCACTTATAAATTTACACTCAATTGCTTTTATGGCATTGAAAGAGCAGGAAAATTTTGCAAAGTCGGTATTCTTTGATCCATTCAGCACTTCGACGTATGTGCTACTCACTCCAACTGCCTCTTCAGCCTTGGGATCTACTTCCATTTCCACTTTGGTAGTAAGTAATTCAGAGAAAATAGGAGGAGGCAGCATAATCAGCTGGTGTTTTTGTTTCTTTGTAAACAAGCAGAAGTGTCAGGGCTGGTATTCATATCCATCTGTAAACACCTCTCAGTGCCTCAGAAGCACAGCATAAGGGCACCCCTGCTTCTCTCTTCTGTGGCCTGCTTCCTTCCCTCTGTACTTCACGGTGGTGACAGATGAGAGGAAAAGGACAATGATCGAGAAGTCAAGCCTGGAGACAGGCTTTGTTCAAGCCGTCCAGCGCTTCAGTTGCTGCATATGTGGCCTCACTGGGAAAGAAGTAGCAGTGATTGGTTTTAACTGCGTCCCCTGGCTTGCTTTAAGGAAATATGAGGAGGCTTCAAACAGTTTGTGGAGGAAATCCATTATCTTTTCATTTCCTTTTTCTCTAAACTTTTGAGGCCCTCCTTGTACGTGAAGGAAAATAAGATACAGTGATGGACTTTTTGAGAGAGATTTTTTAACCTTAAAAGGAGTATAGGTTATCCAGCACCAGTTCATTATCAAATCTGTGCCCAAATCTTACAAAAGTTCTGAAGCAGGTCTAATAAAATGTCACAGCACCTAATGACTTCAGATAGGTAAATTGATGATGTACTATCAAGTTATACTTGTGTTTCTATATATAGTTTGCTTAATAAGCACAGTACATTTATGTACGTTAAAGGGCTTAAGTCTGTACACAGTGAATAAAGCTTTAAAGAAAATAGAAGCTTGCAAGACCAAAGTGTGCCGAAACTGAGTATATTTTGTGTTGACTAGCTGAGACGTTTAATTCTTAATGCCAGTTGACAGAGAGTCATTAGTATTTCCATTTTAAACATGATGAAATTAAGGTCCCCAAAAATGAACTGTGGAGTCCTGGTGGAATAGTGGTTAAGCTTTGGGCTGGAATCATCAGGGCCAACAGTTCAGAACCACCAGCAGCTCTAGGGGAAAACCACTGGGCTGTCTACTCCCATAAACAGTTGCAGTCTGAGAAATCCACAGGGGTTCCCTCTGAGTCAGCATCCACTTGATGGCAGTGAGTGAAATCACGATGGGTGCTTTGCTCAGAGGTACTGGAAAGTGAGTTTTAGAATTGGATTCAGATCCATGTTTTAAACGATAAGATTATATAGTAGTTATTTTATAGGTAGGTTACAACTATCTAAAACAGGGATTTTTCTTACCGCTTGCACCTTTTCTCATTTTTAATTTGTAAGGGAATACAGCATGATGGCATACACATTGTGATCCCATGTAAAATGCAAACTGTCCTAGCACATTCAATTATATTTTTATACAGATGTTCTATCAAATACCTCATTCTACAAGATAATGGAATTTTTTTCTTTAAAGTTGTTATGAACACAGTTCTTAATTCTTAATGTATACATCACAGTTGCTCATAAGACACTTAGAAACACTGGTTTTGAAACATAAGACATTAGTAAAAGGGTATTTATGCCTAAATTAAAAGTTTAATAATTTCTGCCTCTTTAGTTTTGTGCATCTAGTAGAGGACAGTGTCTGCTATGTAGTAGTTGTCCAGTAACTGTATATTGACTGGATGAATGAAAAATAACTTTCATCTATCCAGTTTCTCATTATTAGTTAAGTTAGTAAGCATAAGACCAATTCATCTCTCTTTAAAATAATCACATTATGTAAGTAGATGGATAAGTGGTTTTGCATCTAGGGATAATTTTTTAAGAAAATATTTGACTTATATTTGTTGAGTCTTTTAGTCCTAAAAGATAGCAAAATACAGTAGCTAGTGTAAACTGTATTTCACTTTATTTTCTTAATTCATGAGGTCTTTTTCTTTCTTCAGATGCCTTTGGGATTATAATGAAAAATCCTGTCATCGGACATAACAAATCTTTTCTTAGTACCACAGCCTAAATTTCAATAAATCAATAAGAAAGTCATTTTCTGTTTGCAGAGTCTATGGTCTGTATGTGTTGAATTTCAGTAGGACACAGATCAGTAGATAGGTGCGGAGTGAAAAAAACAAGTTAGTATGAGTAAAGAGAAACGGGGCCTGGTGTGTATGAGCCTGTATGTGTGTGCTAGCAATGTCTCAGGCTTGCATTTGGTTGGATGAGAGTTAGTGTTAGGAAATATTTTATTTCAGAAATAACGTTTGCGTTAGAATGAAGCCCTGCATATCCCTAGAAATCCCTACATATCTTTCCCATACACTGAAAGATAGAGTGATTTTTTTTTTAAACTGGTGGATCTTTTAGAGCTGTCCATTTGCATAAGGTGGGATTTTAGGACAGAAAGACAAGAAAATTGCAGTCATATTTAGTGTCACCGACCAACACGGTTTCCACAGCCTGATAGCCCTGTGGTGGCCTACGTGATGCTGGGAGCTGTGCCACCGGTATTTCAAATACCAGCAAGGCCACGCGTGGGGGACAGATTTCAGTGGAGCTTTCGAACGTGGTGCTCTATTCCGCAAGCAAACGGCTAGTGGCAACCTTGTGACAACAGTGGAGCATTGTCAGATATAGTGCCAGAAGATGGGCCTCTCAGGCGGCACCCTAACTATGCCTGGGGAAAAGCTGCCTCCTAAAATAGTCAGCCCCGGTGACGTTGGTGACATCGGTGATGTCGATAGAGTAAAGCTTGGGGTGAGGGGGGGTGGGGCGAGGAGGGAGTGAAGGCGGGGCGAGGATTGGGGTCTTCATTTGCTGATGAGGCATGACGCACAATGAGAACAGCTGCTAGGATCCATTCAAATTGGCATGTGGAATGCATGAAGTATGAATAAAGAAAAATGGTAAGCTGTCAAAAAATGAAATACTTGAGAATCAATATCCTAGGTATTAATGAGCTGAAATGGACTGGTACTGGCCATTTTAAATCAGATAGTCTTATGGTCTACTGTGCCAGGCATGATAAATTGAAGAGGAATGCATGTTAAAAAGAGTAACCCCAGGCTGAGCCCCGGTGGCATAAGTGGCTGAGTGCGGGACAGTGGCCCGCGCACTTGGCGGTTCAAATCCAGCGGCGACTCTCAGGAGCAGCGCTGGGTAGCGCCCACGACCACCAGAGGCAGTGATGCCCCCCCCCCCAAAAAAAAGAGTATCCCCAATACGAGAATAAGTAAAGAAGTATTGCTGTGAAATCACAGAAATATTTATTAAACAAAATATCAAAATGTGAAGCTGCCATATCCCAGTGCACCATCCGTGTGGTTTTCTGGTTTTCATCTCTCGCATTCTTCCTGAAATCTTCTGTACCCTTTGTTTTATGCCATGTCAACTGGAGGTTTTGGCCATCCTCTTCTCCTGAAGCAACATTTTCAACTTCCTCTTAAATTATCCTAAACGGTAGCCTCAAAATAACTTGGTGAGTCTATTATTGTATTAGCCCCGTCTTTATGTTCAGTCCTGTGCATTTACCACGCCATTCTAAACTATCATTAGAAGTTTGAGCTTGTTTACTTTTCATTTTGTTTGGGGGGAAATCGGATAGGGGGTTGGGGTGGGTGTGTGACATGATAGGTAGCTCAGTAAGAATGTCATTCTGTTGCTTAGCAGCAGACAAGAAACCAAGAGCGTTTTTTAAAAGTTGGAGTTATAAATGGAACACCTGCATCCAGTTTTGATTGCCTCACTTCAAGAATGATAGAGCATAAATTGAAGGAATCTGAAGAAGTGAAAAAACTGATTACGGGTATTGTGGGAGACTAGTATATGACAGTAAGCCCTAAGTAAGGCTCAATAACTGTTTACTTGGCCTACTAGGCTGTGCCAGCAGTTTCAAGGACCCCGTTTCCTTCATTTCATGAATTAGAAGACCACACAGATAGTTGGTCATTCCTCTGTTCCGAATCCACACTCACTCCTTCCCCCAGTTTCTTTTTTCTGCATTACTTTATTCAGCAGAGAGATTATATACAAGTAAAGATGCCTACCAGTCTGTTGCTCATAGTGCCGGAGCTTTCCCACAAAAGATCATATTAACTGACTTTTGAAGAGACCATGATTTGATTGAGTGTCACAAATTTGCTTTCTGACATGCAGGGATGTTGTGGCCTCTACTGTTTTCTGATTTCATCTAAGAAGCATGTTGTGCATTAGTAAGTAGAAACAAGGGTAGACTTTCTTTTAAAGGAGCTACTGCAGATAACACACTTAGGCTATGAGGCCAAAGCACATGGCAAGTGAAAGTGTTGCCCTCTTACTTAAATAGAGTCAGGGTTAATAAGCTGAGACCACAAGGAGAAATTGAAATAGGAAGAACTTATTTGACCAATACAGTCTATCCTTAGCAAATTATCATCTAAAATGTGGCCTACTTCAGATTTCATTAGACAGCATACCAAACAGAAGAATATTAGTAATTACTCTCATTGTTAAACAGAATCCAAAGATAGTATTTTAATCAAACCATGTAATAAAACTAACAACCTGTCTGAGAGTCTTTATCTATGTCTCTAAGCAAGAATGTATGATTATCCAATAGAAGTTCCATTGGCCGTGTGAGACCTCTGATTGAGGAGCCCATAAGTGATGGTTTAGTCAGGTAGAAGTCTGGCTTGTCAGTGCACCCGGGGAAAGGGAAGCTCATCTCTTAGGAGTAGACACATCTGCACTCATGACAGTGACCAGGGAAACAGGTAAAAGAAATATACCTGAAAGTCACTTGAAATGGCCAATTAGTGTGCTCGCTCATTATTGGCACATCACAAGGGAAGCTAAATTCTAATTATAAGGCTAGTTTAGTGATTTTAGAATGAGAGCCCTGAGGATTAAGTTTTGTGACTTAAATACTTAAAGGCAGCAGCACAGAGCAGGTGATGCCTTTGTCTTCAGAAGAAGGGGAAATGCATTAGGACTTGGGGCTGTAGCACTTTTTGTAAGCTGGCTAGCATTTGAACAGCATCAGCCAGCATCTCCCAGGTCCCCTCCTTCTCCCATGCTCTCTACATGCCATTCTCTCTCTGATGGAAAAATTCTTTCTTTAGATACGCCACAAGTTCAGTTCATGTTTAAACTGCCACATCTCGTGTGTGCGTGCTAGTGCACATGAGAGAGAGAGAGAGAGAGAGAGAGAGAGAGAGAGAGAGAGAGAAGAGATTTGATTTTAAAATTTAGAGGAAATCGGGTTTTCCATTCAACGGTTCATGCATATTTGTTTTGTGACCTTGACTGTAATCCCCACAATGTAACAGCGCTCTTCCCATTGCCTCCGCGTTCTTGCTTACCCTGTGTCCTTCTTCCTTTCTGTCCCTTCTCACCTTCTGAGCTTCATCCCTGCACAAACGCTGCCCCTTTCATCTTTGATTGAGTCTTCGAAGGAGTGCCTTACTGTTCACCTTGCAGGCTTGTCTGTTGTTGGGTTGAAAGTTGAGCCAGGGGGTGAGTTCAGGTCCGGGGAATTTACCGATTTTTATCAGACCAGTAAGTTGGCCTTTTATATGATTTTGTCATGTTCCACATTTCTCTCTCACTCTGTGTACCTCCTAGTGTGCTTCCTTTTGAAGCAGTCAGCACTGGTAACAGAATACTCGCTAGTTTTCATGGCCCTACTCCTGAAGAGGCTGGGTTCACGTGGGCTACCAGTCTTTGGGACTAATTGTTCTCGGGGACTAATTGTTCTCTTTCATCTTTGACGATTCTCATGAGTCTGTGCTCCGGCTGGAGTAATACCATAGTTGTACCTAATATGGCCACTCACAAGCTCTTAAAACCCGAGTTATTATTCACTAAAGGTGATTATTGTCATCATGGACTGTGTTACATCAGTTACCTTAGTGTTCTCTGAACACTAAATTTCTCCTATCATCCATTATGGATTGTCTGGACAGGGAATGGTCCCTTTGATCTTCTGTGAGCAGAGGTGTGTTTAACTGTATCATACACAGAATTAACATCAATAAGTTTTGAAATGAGACTGCAAGGCAAACAAAATGTGAATATTTAGCATTTGAATTTTTTGTCATCACACATGCCATGCATTATTGGTTCATGGCAGATCTTATTAAAATAATTGAATACAAGCATTCTGGAATGACTATGGTTTAATTGATGCACAAACTTGTAGTTAATTTCAAGAAATTAACTATTCAAGAAATTTGAATAGTTCATAAAATACTTGAACTTTTTGAGTCATACAACCTTGCTTCAGGTTTATTGAGATGGGAACATTGAGGCAAAAGATTAAAGCTGGATGGATGTATAGCTGGTGATAAGACTTGTATGAGTTCCCAATAAAATGATTTTTAAAAAAGATTAAAGTTGTAGAAAGTGAAAGATTCCATTCCATTACTTGTAGCTTTCTATGAGGTGTTTGCAGTGTATCATGATCAGTGAAAATACGTATGTTTTGGATCCACTGAATTCATCTGAAGTCACTAGTGTCTCTATTTTAATGATACCAGTGTGTAGATTTTTCTCTTTCTTGGGGGTCATTTCTTATTAGCAAACACAGGGCCTGAATCCATCCACATCATCGACATCGACTCTGCTTTGAGGAGGCAGCTCTTCCTGTCTTGTTTTGAGTGCCTTCCAACCCACGGTTTCATCTGGCATTTATCAGACCAAGCCCAATGGTCATTCAAAAGATTTCCAGTGACTGCACCCTCAGAAGTGGCTTAGTTGTCTGGTCTTAGTCGGGAAATTGCTGAAGTCTGTCCACCACGAGCGGTCCTGCTGGTGTTGGAAATGCTGATACTGCCAGTGCCATGGCCACATGCAAACTACATAGGACAACCAATTGTCACAGGAGCTGTGGGACAGACATAGAATTTGATAACATGCAATTAAATAGTTATCTTTTAAAAAATAGTTAGTTACATTAAAAAAACAAACAAACTCCGGGCTGAGCCCCTGTGGCATAAGTGGTTGAGTGTGGGACTGAAGCCTGAGGACTTGGCGGTTCAAATCCAGTGGTGGCTCTCAGGAACAGCGCTGAGGAGCTCCCACGACCACCAGAGGGCGGTGATGCCCCA
Source organism: Nesogale talazaci (assembly GCA_004026705.1). Classification (NCBI taxonomy): domain Eukaryota; kingdom Metazoa; phylum Chordata; class Mammalia; order Afrosoricida; family Tenrecidae; genus Nesogale; species Nesogale talazaci. Next base: position 1,452 of record PVJH01043621.1, on the reverse strand, counting down.
AAACAAAGCAAACAAACAAAATATCCTCCATGTTCTTCTATTGATTCCTGCTCATTGTAACCCTTTACAGGTTTCTGAGAGCAGATTGCCTGAACATTCTCCCTCAGAGATGCTGATGTACTTGAACCACTGACCTTGTGGTTAGCATCCAACAATATTTTTAACATGATGCTAAGATTTACATGCAAGTACAGAGGATCAAGAACACTAAGACAACCTTGGAGAAGCAGGCAGACTTACTCTGTCATGGTATATACTAAGACTCAGTACAAAAAGCAGAGATGTGCTTTCTTATTTTTAATGGACAGAAAGAAGGAGACTTGGGGAGGTGGATGTTGTGACTGTGGGTAAATGAGTTCCCTCTCCCCCTCAGGTTAATTCTAGTTGTTTAAGCTTACAACTTCATTTAAGATGTACAAATTAGAATAATAAGTACAGAGCAAGCATTCTTTCTTTCTGCGTTTAAAAAACAAAATCCTCACTATAAACTATAATCAAGATCAAAGTTTTGGTACAGAAAATGATAAATGAATAGTGAAGCAAAATGACCCAGAGAGAGACTCAGACATAGGTGGAAACATGATATATGCAAAAAAAAAATCTCACTGTCCACGAATGAAGTGTTTAACTGGGATAAGTAGTTTTCTGTATGGGAAAAATATATTTATCACATGTAAAAATCAATTTCAGTTGGATTACCATCCTAATTGTAAAAAATATATAAATGTCATTAAGGAACAAGCACACAAACAAACAAAGAGGTCATATTCCTTGGGTTATGGAGGACTTGTAAAAAAAGATATACGCCGGGCCGAGCCCCGGTAGCGTAGTGGTTGAGTGTGGGACTGCGACCTACTGGCTTGGCAGTTCAAATCCAGCAGCAGCAAGGCTGGGCCTCCCACTCCTACCAGAAGGCAGTGATGCCTTAAAAAAAAAAAAAAAAAAAGATATACGCAAATGAGGGAAAACATGTGTGGTAGACTATATTAAAATTGAAAAACTTAACATCTTGGGAGATCTTGTAAACAACATGAATTGACTGATCTCAGATTGAAAGAAGAAATTTGTAATAAGTACAACTAACGAAAATTGATATCTAACAGATAATTTCTACAAATCAAGAAGGGAGAGACAAACAATCCATTGGAAAAAAATCAGCAAAGGATATGATCAAGCAGTTCACAGAGCAGAAAGTATGATTGGCCAATCACCATATGAAAAAATATTCAGTCTTACTAGTAATCATGCTAATGCAAATTATACCATTCCATATCCATCTGATAGACAGATGTGGGAAAGGCTGAGGAGACTATACCTCAGCAAAAATGTGAGGACCCAAATACTCTCATGCTGCTGCTGAGAGAATAATTTGAAATACCCATTCAGTAAAGCTGTTTTGCAAATCTAATAAAGTTGGAGATGAGCATATACAAGCACCTGGCCACTGTCCCT
>PVJH01043620.1:0-13511 GCA_004026705.1 Nesogale talazaci | reverse complement strand
CGGGACTGCGGCCCACTGGGACGGAGGTTCAATTCCAGCAGTGGGGCTGGGCCTCCTACTCCCGCCATCGGAGAGCAGTGATGCCCCCGCCCCCCCCCAAAAAAAAAAAGAAAGTAAATGTTCAGAAAATGGTGATGATGGTAACCTGTGTGCAAATGTGCTTGATACCGTTGATGGGCGGGTTGTGATAAGAGCTGTAAGAATGGTCTTTAAGAAAGAAGAGAGGGAGGAAGAGAAGGAGGAAGAAAAAGAAAGCCACCAAACTCCTCACACCGAGACCGAGAGGGAGCAGCGTGAGAAACAGAGGGTTGAGGCTGCCTAGCACCTCCCCTGGCGGGGCCCATGGTGCTCAGGGAAGCAGCCATCCAGGTGTCAGGTACGGCTTCCTTTGGAGGTACATCTGCCGCACACAGGCTCTTTAAAGGGGATGTCCCTTTGAGGACCCACATACGCTCGCTGGATGCACCGGGATTGGGGTGCAGGTGTAGAGTGTTGAAGGGAGACATCACTCTGCCCTGGAGGAAGGCTCCTCAGAGACTAGGCTGGCCAGCTCTCGGGCCCCCAGACTCGGGCTGCTCCCTCCAGAGATCCATCCGTCCCTGGAAAGGGGCATCCTGCTGGGTGAAGTCGAAGGTGAATGGTCAAGAGGAAGACCCTGGACAAGACGGAGTGACCGGCGGCCTGGCTGCCACCGCGGGCTCCAACCTCGGGACGGGTGTGAGGCCGCACTGTGGGCAGTGGCCCTGACGGAGGGCCTCGGGTCAGCTCAGGGGATGAAGCTGCGCAGGCCTGGCCCACCCACCCACTCTGGGGAGGGGTCCTGAGGGACCGCAGGAATGTGCCCTCACTGCGGAATGAGGGGAGCCCGGGAAATGCCACCCTTCCCGCTGACACCTCCGCCCGGCCCTCCTCCCTGGCGGGGAATGTGGAGCCCGGAGGGGGCGGGCGGATGAGTGAGCAGCAGAGCAGCGGGGCGGGCTGAACCGGGCCGGATGGACCTTCCTTCCGGGGAGGGAGCCATTCCAGGAGGCAGCTCGGTGCCCTTCGATGGCTCTCTGTGTGGCTGAGGAAGAGCTTGAAATTCCCTGGTGTGCACTCTCCCCATAAAGGATGGGTATTGTCAACGCAGTTCGGCCCCCACGCATGTGAGTGGGGCTCTGTGGAGAGGAACAGGCGCGCTCAGGGGCCAGCCCCGAGGTCAGCGGTTCGTACTCCACCAGCCGCCCCACGGGAGGAAGAGGCGGCCATCTGCTTCTGGACACCCCACGGGACAGGAGGGTCGAGATGAAGCGTGGCCCACTCAGTGTAGAGCTGAGGACACCATCCCCTGGGCCACAGGGTTCCTCCACGGTGACAGAAGCCATGCCAGAGTGACTGTGTCTTCACCCCAGGGGTGTTGGTGATGGGAGAGGAGCCGGCTGGACACAGGGGAGCGAGCACAGACGGAGGAGCCTCGGGCACCCTGGGGAACCCGCCCAGCAAGGAAGGAGCAGGGCAGGGGAGAGCCATCCCCTGGGTCTCTGGCCCCGATTGTGGGGAAGGCTTTTCTGGGGCTCCACTCCTGGTCTTCCCGACAGGGCAGCGGGAGAAGGCTGTTCATTTGCTTCGTGCACTCCTGGTCAGTGCTGTGTCCGTTAGAGCAGCAGCTCCTCAAGGGCGGACACTGGCTTTCCCTGCACACAGAGGGCCTGCTCCGGGGAAAGGACCGAGAAATGGTGAAGGTGGGGAGGGAGAGGATGGACAGAGGGTGAGTGGGGGTGAGCGGGTGGGTGGATAAATGAGAAACAAATGAACACGAGTAGAACCGGCGCTGGGCACCCTGCAGTCTGAGCCCGTCGGACCATGCTGCCCGCCACGTGTCTCCCTGGCACCTGTGCTCCTGCCCCGTCTGCTGGTATGAAATGGAGCCGGGACCCTGCTCGGCCCTGCAGGCTGGATTCATGTGCACAGGCTCCGTCCCTGCACCTCGACAGCAGTCCATCTGCCCGTGTGTGTGAAATGACAGGCGTCCAGGGGCCCTGCCCGCGACCTGCTTAATGCAGCTCCCATGCGCCTGGCCGGTCTGTGTCCTTGTGAGGCTGTTCTGGCAAGATTCCAGTGACCAGCCACGTGGGCTCTCTCCTGAGACACCAAGCCCCCTGCTATTGCATCCCTAGTGAGGGTACCTTAGCTATGTTTGGTTTTTGCTCTTAACTGAGGCCTTGAATAGTCATTTTGCCCAAAGATAGCGCATCTGTTACAGCTTCATGTCCCAGGCGAGTGAAGACTGATTACAAGTCAGGAGAGCTGGTGTCCAGTCTTGGCTCTGCAGCCTCCGCTGGAACTCCGCTGGAAAGCCTCACCTTTCGCCTGAGTAATGGCTGGCAGATTTGAACTGGTGGCCTTGCGGTTAGCAGCCCAAGACATAACCTATTGACACTGCCAAGGCTTTTAAAAAGGCAGGATGAAGGAAGACTATCCACGCCCCAGAGGGTCACCGTCGTCGCCGATACAGCTGCCAGCAGTATGGGGAAAGAAATCACTCATCCCATGCCACTCGCCTTTGGTTCCAGAAATCTTGCTAATGATTTCCTAGTGCTGCCTGAAAGTACACGACAGAAATGTACTGTCACAGCTCTGCAGGCTGGGGGTTCAAAATTGGGAACTGTGGATTCTGTCTGAGGGAGCGTCTGCCCCAAACCTCTCTCCTACTGTCTGTGACACAGGCAGCCATGGTATGTGTCCGCTGCCATCTGCACATGGCCACCTCCCCTCCGAGTGACTTCCATGGGCTCTCTCTTCCGTCAGGCACCACTCAGATCGAACAAGGGCCCACTGTACCCCGACACAGCCTCACAGTGCTGTGTCTGTGACCTACTGCAGTTGACCTTCACAGCAGTCCCCCCCTTCCCTCCAAACAAGGCCACATTCGCAGTTAGAAGGGTGCGGGCCCACTTTCCCCCACAGCACTGTCTGATCTCTGGTGAGTGGGGGCCTGGGGTCCCCCGGGAGGCGGGGTTTGCTTCCCGGAGAGACGGCCGTGACCAGCGCGTGTCCTTGTCCCCCTGCAGGAGCAGCTGGAGAACTACGACTTCACCAAGTTCCACTCACTGAAGCCCAAGCTGATCGAGGCCGTGGACCACATGCTGGGCAGCAAGATTGCCTCCCTGATGACCCTCATCAGCCAGGAGGAGACCAGCATGCCCACGCAGCTGGTGCAGGGCGGCGCCTTCGACGGCACCTCTGAGGGCCCCTTCAACCAGGGCTACGGGGAGGGCGCCAAGGAGGGCGCCGACGAGGAGGAGTGGGTGGTGGCCAAGGACAAGCCCGTGTACGACGAGCTCTTCTACACGCTGTCGCCCATCAACGGCAAGATCACCGGCGTGAACGCCAAGAAGGAGATGGTCACCTCCAAGCTGCCCAACAGCGTCCTGGGCAAGATCTGGAAGCTGGCCGACTGTGACTGCGACGGCATGCTGGACGACGAGGAGTTCGCGCTGGCCAAGCACCTCATCAGGATCAAGCTGGACGGGTACGAGCTGCCCAACAGTCTGCCCGCCCACCTCGTGCCGCCCTCCCACAGGAAGTCCCTGCAGAAGGCCGACTACTGAGAGGCAGGGCCGCCGGCCGGGGGGGACGGCCAGGGACCCTGTCCTGAGACCTGCTGTGCCACCAACGCACCGGGGACCGTGGGGAGGCGGGGCCGCCCCTCCGTGCCCCAGCTTCACAGGGAAGCAGACGCCACACGGGAGATGCTCTCCAATGCCCAGTCTCTACTGAAATAGGGGAAGGGGAGGGAGGGGGGAGGGGCTAACAGGATTAGAGGTCCAGAAGACCAGGCGCCCTGTCCAAAGAGTCCTCAGAAGCCGGGGGTGGAGGGGGGTGGGCTTTGTGGATCCCAGCAACCCCGGAAGGGAGCGGTTGTTCAGCCTTCTGGACACCTGCAGCCGCGCACCGCTGGGAACGTCCTCCAGTGCCTGTCTGTCCCCAGGGGACCGCCCCAGGGTGAAAAGCTGGTCTTATTTATTTTGTCTCCTGCCGTTTTTTAGAGTAGGACTGCCTACCAAAGAGAAGCTGGGTGGATGGGGAGGAGGTGCTGCCCCTGGCGTGCCCGCCCCTCCGCCCAAGCGCAGGGCACTGCTGCCCCCACCCCACCCCAAGCCTTCCCAGGAAAGTTGTATTCCTTTGTGGACCCATCAGGGAGGTTCCTAGAAGGCCCCTCACCTGGAAGCCGAAAGAGTCACTTTCCAACTGGTCTGCCCAGCCCTGTGGCGCCCAGTCTGCAGGTTCCACTCAGCCAGCAGGTCGGAGGTCCCCAACCACCCCCTGCCCCGCACCCCCGGGAGAATGAGAGGCAGTCGAGGGGAGAGCGGTCTGCTAGAGCTAGATGGTATTTTTGTAGGAAATAGGTTATTTTTGTGATGTCCAGTTCTGTTTCCCGCACAGAATAAAAGCCTTTATGCAGACACAGGGTGGACTCCCTCACACAGAGCCCTTCCTCCCAAGGCAGGGTGGTTGGGCATGGGTGCCATCACCAGGCAGGGTCTGTGCACACCCCAGCCCGTGGGGGGGGGGGGGTAGTGGGGGAGGAGGCTCGTTCTTACGGCCACCCTCCCTGCCATGGCCAGGCCACCCTGCAACGAGACCATCTGCTCGGCATGGGCACGGCACCCCATCGTGCAATGGGAGAGGGACAGAAAACCGAAAGGCCTTGCACGGGGGCCATGTCTGCATCTTCACAAGAAGCCCTTTCAGGGGCTCAGCCCCAGACCAGCAGCGTGGCTGTGTGTGAGCAGACAGACCCCTGAGTGCCAGCCCAGAGTCCACCAGAGACCACGGAGGGGAGACGGGCTTTGTCCAGGGGGAGGGCTCTTTGTTTCCTTGGCCTCTGCTCACCTGCCGTGTAAAACACACAGAGCTATATGCACTTCTGTGTCTGTGCCATGCGACCTCACAGAGAGCGCGGAGACTGCGTCTGTCGGTGTCGAATCCACGTGTCTGGGTAGCTGGCCAGAGTTTGGCTGTGTGGAGACAGGAGGAGACTTTTCGGAGGGGCAGCAGGCTAAGATGCCCGGGTTCAACATGCAGGGAGACCTCTCCAAGCCCCAGCACCCTGGGCTGGAATCAGGCCACAGGGGTGTCCAGTAGCCGGACTTCTTTGCAGAGACCCGGTGCTAGTCTTCCAGAACAAAGGCAGGTCACACACCTGTCACAACGTGAAGTTGCTCCTCATGGCAAGGAAAATGCCAGAGACCTCTCCAAGACAGGGGTCCAAACCCTGCCCCGTCTTCCTGGGGCCCGCAGGGAGCTCCCGAGTCCACAGCCGATCTGCCTGTAAGGCCACCTCGGGTCCCCACGGCCTGCCGAGGGCCGCGTTGCTTGTCTGTGTGAGGCTTCAAGAAGCTCATGGAAGGACTCCATCCTCTCTCCATTCCATTTTTCCATGAGCTTCCTGAAGCCTCTGTTTCCGCAGCACCACCCCCAGTGTTCGAGTGCCCTCTGCCAGAGTGTATGCAGAGCCAGTGGGAGCAGGGCAGCTAGGGCTGAGCACTTACCTGGGTGCTCTCTGTGACGTCGCCACAGGAAAGCTGTGGAACCACCAGCCCTGCTGGGGTGGGTGTCTGAAACCTCTGCCCATCCCTCCCACACTCGGCTCTCAGGTGGTAATTCTGCTCATGAAACCCTCTCAAACCGCCCTGCTAAAGAAACCGGGCACAGCTGAGACGTGCGGAGCTCATATGCCCGCTCCCATGGCGACACGCCGGGGCCCTGCCCAGCCCAGCCTCATCTCCACTCTTGTCTCTCATGGCTCCCCCCGTGGCTTCAGGAGGCCAAGCTGCTCATCAGGCAGTCTGTCAGTCATCTGGGTGAGGGCAGGGCCCCTTGCCACCAGGCAGCATCGGCATCATCAGACTTGGGCCTGTGAGTCCCCTCCCAGGCTCACGGGACCTTGAGTTGTGGAGCTCCTGTTCCCTCTCACGGGGCCGGACCACAGAATGCCCTCTGCCCTCCTCCCCTCCCAGCCCCCAGGCTCCTTCCTGGCCCAGGTCTTTCCCTGGGGTTCTGGGGAGTCTCCGATGGGAGCCGCCTGGGCTGTCCAGATGTCTGACACAATTTCACTGCCTGGATCCCACCTGACCAGGTAGCTCCTGCACCTTTTCCACTTTGCACCTTCACACTTTCTTTCCCCTTATACCCAGAGAAGTCTGTCGACCCCAGTCCCTTGGAGAGAAGGGCTGTGTCGTACAGCTCATTGTCTGTGGAGCGTGACCGGAGAAGAACATGTTCAGGGCAGATGGCCATTGAGTTTATTTGAGCCTAACTTAAGAGTGTATGAGGTTACATGTCAAAATAACCAATGCAGTTAATACACCATGCTTCTATATATATTATAATCTTGTTTAGAAATGTCAAATGAACACAAAGACTCTATCGATCAATAAACTTGCGAAAAAACACCTTTCTCCCACTGCCTTGTGGTTTTTAAGAGAATGGGGGCAGGCTGTCTGCAAAGGGAACGGTGGATCCATTTGGAAAAGATGAAGGCATTTAGGAGGGGGTGTACCCCTGCCCCATGTCTTCCCTGGGTCTCCACGCCCCCTGCCTCTGGGGGAGAGAGACTCTTGGACATAGCCACTTTAGAAGGAGGATGGTGCCGCAGAAGCCCCATCTGCAAACAAATGGGGACAGAGTGCCAGCCCCAGCTGGGGGCAGCCACACACTGCTGTGGGCCAGACTAGCCATTCAGCACCTGCCTCAGATCACTGCACACGGTCACAGAAGACGAGGCCGTGCCACAGTGGGCATCAGGCTTCTCCAGCAAGGAGGCCAGCGTGGCATGCCTGCAGGTGGACTGGTGCTGGTGAAGCCCACTCCAGCTGCCTCACCTCAGGTTGGACCACGCGGCACAGTGCAGACATCTAGGGCCTTCCTGACCTTGTTGGTGATTGTCACCAGTCATGCAGTTCTGGTGAGATGGGCCCCACCCCCTACTGGCAGGGAGGGGCCTGAGTTAGACTGACTCTTATCCACCTGGTCCCAGGAAGTGACATACAGCCCATGAAAGTCAAGTTCCCCCACCCCTGCCCCATAATGTTCCTCCAAATTCTTAGAAAAGATGGCTTGTTTGGTTTTTTTTAAGAAAAGATGTTCTTTGAACCACGTATGTGACAGTGAGACTTGATGTAACAGGGTAAAGGACCCTAAGTGCCTAGAACTGCAGCGTGGGGCAGAGAGGTTAGGCCGGCAGCAGCCATCCTGTGCAGCATGAAGATGAAGGGAGCACTGAGGAAGCCAGAGGCGGTCCAGGGCCCCATGGTAGTAACCTGGGAGTTGCTGGATCAAGCCTCGCCTGAAGTCCTACTACTAGACTGCACATTCCCTTTTGCAATCATTTGTTTGATTTGAGATCTCTGTTGCTGCCACATGAATGATGCCGAATTGTATACTGACCAGTAAGGATTTCCATGTCACCAAGGGCATTGCAAAATCCATGCAGACTTCCCTGTGGTTTTAGCTGCAGTTGAGTCAGAGAGGAGGAGTCCTCCCTCTTCATTCATCACATTCCAACGCAGCCACCACTGAAGAACCTGCAGTGTGTGACGTGCCACACGGGTCTGAGTGCTCTGTCCCGTCCTCTGATGCCCACTGCATCCCGAAAGCTGTGATCCTCATGTTGTGGTGAACCACCCCCCCACCCCCCATAAAATCATTTTCATTGCCTCAAGGGCCATCAGAGAAGGAGGCACAAGAGCAGGCATCCCCAGCATGAGGCCGCCTGCTCAAGGGACTTTCTAGGCAAGGGAAGTGTGGACAGCGGGGCAAAGGAAAGGACATCGAGACTGGGAGAAGGAAAGCCCAGACCTGGGGCAGGAGAAGGTTCTGGGACTGACCCGGAAAGGGCCTGGGGGAGACTTCCAGCTTGCGGAAGTGAGTGAAGCCTGGTGGCATAAGCTGAAGGCTGTGTCCTCCGCACGCAGGCAGGGTGAGCGGAGCTTGAGGAGGGTGAATGGGGTGGCATGTGGAGACAAAAGAGACAGGGTGGCGGGCTGAGCCCCGGTGGCGTAGTGGTTGTGCGCGGGACTGCGGCCCACTGGGACGGAGGTTCAATTCCAGCAGTGGGGCTGGGCCTCCTCCTCCCACCACCGGAGAGCAGTGATGCCCCCCCCAAAAAAAGAGAGACAGGGTGACGAGGTAGGGGGCGGGGATGAGAACCTGCCGGGCAGTGGCAATAAAAGGAATGGGAGGGTGCTGCTGATTAAATTCTGTTCCCCCCAATGAGGTTCCAACCTGGGTGGGTCGTATTCTTGATTTTGTGCCATTGTCCACCACTTTGTGATCTGAAGGAATTACCCTGCGTGTTGTACATCCTAACCTCTCTGGGGTCAATGAGGCCAGATGAGTGGCCACTGGGGAGAGAGAACAATGAGGTCATTTGCTCCGTAAAGATTAACAGGGACGCAAACCAAAACCCAAACTCAAGTCAGTGCCAGCTCGCAGTGACCCACTGTGGGTTTCCGAGTCCTTCTCCCTCGGAGCTGCCGGCGGCTTTGAACTGCCCCACAGGGAACCACGGCATCCAGGCCTTCGAGACCCTATATAGCAGTGGTTCTCAACCTTCCTCATGCCTCGACCCTTCAGTACAGCTCCTCATGTAATGATGACCCCCCCCCACCATGAAATCATTTTTCATTGCTACTTCCTAACTGTCATTTTGCTACCATGATGAATCAGGCCACCCTTGTGAAAGGGTCATTTGAACCCCAAAAGGGTCGAGACTCACAGGTTGAGAATGGCTGCTAGATGGGGTGACTATGAGTCGGAATCAACTTAATGGCAGAGGGCTAGGCAGGCTGTTCGTAAGGCCCGAGGTGCGGTGTAGAGGAGGAGGTCGCATGCGGAGTGCATCTCAGAACCGCTCAGAAAGAAGGGCCAGCATCGGTGCATCCTTCGGATCCACGGGCCCTGCACTGGGAACTGCCTACACCAGGGGGAGATGGATGCCAGGACATGGAGCTCTCCACTGTATACCAGCCCCAGAGAGGCTGAAAGGAGACAAGACCTTTCCCCGAGAGGCCACGGTCAGAGTAAACGGCCTCTACAGCCGGGGCCTGCCTTTGGGTGTCTGGCCTCCTAACAGAGAGAGCACGTTTCTGTTTCGTTACCGCCGTCCACACAGGGTGTGCATTAGCAGCCCTGGCAACGTAGTGCTGGGACTAGGGGTTGTGCTGCCAACCATAAGGTCAGCAGTTTGAAACAACCAGTAGCGCTGAGGAAGAAAGATGAGGCTTTCTGGGCTGAGCCCCGGTGGCGTCGTGGTTGTGCGCAGGACTGCGGCCCACTGGGACGGAGGTTCAAATCCAGCAGCAAGGCTGGGCCTCCTACTCCCACCACCAGAGGGCAGTGATGCCCCAAAAGCAAAAACAAAAAAATTTGGTCTATCTGGAGGCTTTCTGCTCCCATAAAAAGCTAGTGCATAAGCAAATGTGGTGAAGAGAGCTGATGGTGCCCGGCTATCAAAAGATATAGTGTCTGGGGTCTTAGAGGCTTGAAGATGATCAACAAGCAACCATCTCGCTGAGACTCAACAAAGCCCACATGATCATGAGGTGTCCATGGGGTCAGGTATCGGCATCAAAGAACAAAAAGGCATATCATTGTGAATGAGGAGAAGGGCAGAGTGAGAACCTAAAGCCCATCTACAGGCAACTGGACATCCCCCTACAGAAGGGTTGTGGGGAGCCAGTCAGGGTGCAGTGTAGCAACGATGAAACATACAACTTTCCTCTGGTTCTCAAATGCTTCCTCCCCGCCACTCTCCTGATCCCAATTCTACCTTACAAATCCAGCTAGACCAGAGGATGTACACTGACTGCTACAGATAGGAACTGGAAACATGGGGAATCCAAGACAAATGAACCCCTCAAGACCAGGGCTGAGAGTGGTGATAATGGGAGGGTGAAGGGAAGGTGGGGTAGAAAGGGGAACCAATCACATATAACCCCTTCCCTGGGGACAGACAACAGAAAAGTGGGTGAAGGGAGTCAACAGAAAGTGTAAGACATGACAAAATAATAACATAAATTATCAAGGGAGGGGAAAACATGAGGAACTGATACCAAGGGCTCAAGCAGAAAGCAAATGTTTTGCAAATGATGATGGCAGCATATTTACAAATGTGCTTGATACAATGGATGGGTGGGTGGATTGTGAGAAGAATTGTACGAGCCCCCGGTAAAATGATGAAAAATAAGGCTTAGAAACACACCAGGGCAGTTGTATTGCCCTGTTGGGACACTCTGAGTCAGACTTGATTCCGGGGCAGTGTGACCGAGTTTGGATAACAAAGAGAGACACACTGGGGAGACCGCCTGTTGCCAGCCTGTGGGGTCTGACCGGAACTGGGGCTTCCAGGCAGCCCTGCAGGACAGGCAAACTATTGCTGCAGCCACAGGCTACGGCCACTGAGCTGTCCCCCCGGGAAGACACCTGCCTGCTCTCCCCAAGGCTGCTGCCCCCGTGGGTCCAGCATCTGATGGGGATCAGCCCACAGTCCCAGTCAGGACTGTGTCCCTCCGTCGTTCCCGCCCCAGGCTGTGTAGGGAGTACAGGGGACTCCCTCGGCTCCCGCTGCCTCAGTGCCCATCCACCACCGGTCTTGGGCTGCCCGGCCCTGGGTCCCCCTGCAGTTCACATTGCCATCCTCTCTGGTCTTGCAGGAGACCATCATTTACCCCGCCTTTGCCGATCTGGGGCTCTGTCACCCTCCCCACCAGCAAACTGCCCCCAGGTGGAGGGAACACCCCACCCTTCATCCCTGGAGTGGGTAGGTGGGTGAGCATCTCCAGCAAGACCTGAAAGGTCGGCCTGGCCCAGCTCCGGGTCTGATACTTTCTTTCTCTCCATCTGCGGTGGCCGCCCACCCCACGCCCCACTCCCCGGGCATGGGTGGAAGGGCCCTGACCCAGCATGCTCCCTACCCTGCCACTGTGGGAGCCTCCAGAAGCCCCTCCAGGCACTAACGGTCAGTCCTAGATTGAGAAGTGGGTGCCAAGGCTCAGCCAGCCTGCCTGCCCTTTGGCACCCTTTACCCTGACCCCATGGTGCCCCAACAGGACCATTCCATGGGCTTCTGTGTCCTCGAGGGAAGGTCCGGTAACAAGGAGCCAATGACTGGAGCATTCTTCAGCTACCCCCTCGTCTGGGCCACGCCCAGGGGGGAGGACAATGGTGGCTGTGTGCTGCCCCCGGCGGGCGGGCTCAAGAGGAGGGCCTTGCGTGGCCCCAGCTCTCTGGATGTCCCCGCCGCCGTCCTGCACAGCCACTCGGATCTGCCGTCTCCATCAGTCCTCTCCGGGGTCCAGATACCACTACGGTCGGTGAGCAGCTCCTTCTTTTCCTCCCGCCCTGCCTCCCTGGGATGCAGACTGGACTGCTAACTGAAAGGTCTGCAGTTTGAGTCCCTCAGCAGGTCCTTCTTCACCATGACGACGCGGCTGGCTGCTTCCCTAAAGGTTCCCAGCCTCAGGAATCCTGGGGTGGCAGTTCGGGTCTGTGCTAGAAGGTCCCTGTGAATCGCAACCGACTTGACAGCCGTGGGGCTGCAGGGGACCCTCTTGAGCCCTGGTGGCAGAGCGGTTGTGGGTTGGGCTGCTAACTGCAAGTACAGCAGTTCAAAGCCACCAGCTGCTCTTCCAGAGGAAGATGAGGCTCGTTACTCCCTTAGGAAGTGGCTGTCTCAGAGACCCAGGGGGGTGGTCCTGCTCCCTCCTACAGGGCGGATGTGGGTTCGCCTCGACATCCTGGCAGTGGGTTTGGGTTTGGGCTTTTATTTGACCCAAGTTGAGGGCTAGACCTTGAGCTGCCGACAGCAAGGTCAGGGGTTCAAGCCCACCAGCCCTTGTGCCAGAAAGAGGAGGCTATCTGCTCCTGTAAAGACTCAGAACCTCAGAGCCCTAGACAGAGCCCTACCAGGCAGGACTGCTTCAGTGACACCGCCTTTGGGGTTTGGGGAGTAATTTGACCGAAGGAGCAACAGTCAATCTCTGGAGTCCAAGGAGACCTCGAGCTGTAGGGGCTCAGAGAACACCCTAGAAAGCAGGGCCCCAGGAGCAAGCTAGGCCCCAAGACAGAAGAGCTCACCAGAGAGGAGGACATCCTGGCAACAGGGGCCCCACCCTGCCAGGAAGTCACCAGTATCCACAATCCTCCCAGCCCCCGACCCGACAGCATCTCAGGGAACTGCCCGGGAGCCCCTCATCGTCCCCCGCACCTCCTCGGGGCTCCTGAGACCCTGCCCGGCCCACGGCCCGCCATGGACCCCGAGTACGAGACAGGCCACGTGCGCAGGCTGCAGGCCCAGCACAGTCGGATGCAGGAGAAGACGTTCACCAAGTGGATCAACAACGTCTTCCAGCACGGCCGGGTGAGTGCGGCGCCCCGGCCCGTCCTCCTGGGCCGGGGCAGGCGGATGATCCTGGGTTGACCCCGCACCTTCCCCGACTCCTTTCCCAGGTGGGCATCAGGATCCAGAACCTGTACACAGAGCTGAGCGACGGCACCCACCTGCTGCGGCTGCTGGAGCTCATCTCGGGGGAGGCCCTGCCGCCCCCCAGCCGGGGCCGCCTGCGGGTGCACCACCTGGAGAACAACAGCCGAGTGCTGGCCTTCCTCAGGGCCAAGGTGGGCACCGGGGCCGGCCGTCTGGCCAGGCGGGCCACTACGGAGGCACAGGGGACAGGCTGCCCTTAATGGGACCCTTAGCTGGCCCGAACCTCAGTGTCCTACCCTGCTGGGCCTCAGGCGTGCTTCGGTCAGTAACACTGGGGAATCACGCAGTCTTGGTGCGGGGAGAGGATCGTCGTGTCCTCCCTTTAAATCATTCCTATTGGGGCCTCTGACGTAAAGTGACCAGATTTTAAGCGGGACACCATTGACCGGGGGGAAGAGGGGTCCTTGATTAAAAATTTAGTCTATAAGCAGCAACAAAAACATTCATAGAATGCAAAAACCGTATTGTAAGATATTTACTTTCATTTTAAAAAGCCATGGGGTGTTGTTAAATTGTCAAAAAGCGGGACATCAGGTCACTTTACTCTGACGGCTCTTACAACATTCCATGCATCATCGGTTGTACCGAGCATATCTGTACATATGTTGCCATCATCATTTCCAAAACCCTTTCTAATGGAGCCCTTGGGATCAGCTTCTTTCCCCCCCTCCCTCCCTTGTTACTATTGTTTCATATCTCACACTGTCCGTTGCCTCTCTTCACCCATTTGTTATTCATCCCCTTTGGGGGGGGCGGGGCTAAGTATCCAGCCTTTCTCCCTTGCCCTCCTCCCCGACCATCCCCCACCCTCATGATATTGCTACTCCCACTACTGTTCCTAGGGGGTTATCGGTCCTGACTGCCCTCTGCCGAGAGCGCCTATCTGTCCCAAGGTGTGTCCTCCGGTCTAGCGGGGGTGTGAGGTAGAAATGGGTCATGGTAGTGGGCTGGGCAGGGGAAGCATTCAGGCAGAAAGTCGAGG
>PVJH01043619.1:0-13515 GCA_004026705.1 Nesogale talazaci | reverse complement strand
CTTCTCTGAGACCATCCATCTTGACCAGGGCAGCCTCCACCGGCTCCCGTGAAGTAGCTGGTGGGTAAGAACAACCAATCTTGGGAATAACGTTTAAGGGACAGCACGCCAGGGTGTCACAGTTGCTACTGATGGTTCGTGGATTATTGCTGGCCACCCCCCCCCCCCCCCCCCCCCCCCCACCACCACAGGGCAGGTGCAAATGACCAGCATCCTGATCATGCTGAGACTGAGAAAGCACCTTCCTCATCTGGGCTATAAGGACACCAAGGTTCATTGATGGGAAACAATGTGCCCAATACAGTGGTGAAGGGCGTCTTTCACTTGAGACTAACTGCGCTGCTCCGCCTTGTCTGCCTCAGGTAGAACACGCCGGGATCCTCGGGGCTCCAATGAGGCCCCCGGGGGTAGCAATCACCGTAACCCAAGGTAGAGGTTCACGCCGCTCCTTGTCCCCTTGCTGCTTCCTTCAGACTGTACCCCCAGCACTCCCCTCCCCCAATACCTTCCTTCAGACTGTACCCCCAGCACTCCCCTCCTCCAATACCAGCCCATGGATAAGGCACCCCACTGTGCTCAGCATCCCCAGGGCCAGGCAGGTGTGGCTCAGGGCCGCTCTCTCAGGGCTGGCACTTGAGCAAGGGATCTGGCTCCAGGAGTCTCACTCCGCCAAGAAGGGTAGGGTTGTTTCTTTTGGCAGGCAGATCTTACGGGGTAACTCAGCGGTGCCTGATCAGCTAAAATTCCTATGAGGATTGTGTTCTGGAGGTGGGAAGGAGGGGCTAGGAAGAAGTCAAGGCATAGGATTAAGCAAATAAGAACACAAAGAAACCCAATAGATCCCAATACAACTCTGGGTAAAGGGCAGGCCAGACCTTGGTGTGAGGCCTGGAAGCAGATACCCAGCACAGGCTGGAGGGGAGACATGTCCTCACCATCCAGCTCCCTCCCTCCCCTGCCCCCCAATCAGGCCACCTCCTTCCATGCTATGGGACTAGTAACGCATCTCCCAAGGGGTGGATATGTACTTCCCCTTAGAGATTTTACCGGCCAGCTCCTGCTTTATCTGCCCAGGCTGAGCATCTCTTGGGAACGCACACAGGGTCCCAGGCTTCCTCCAGGCCCACCCCTCTCCTTCCTATGAAAGCCCATTTGCGTGGCCTGCAAATGAACTGGGGACAAACCATTCTGCCAGTGCAGTGGGCTGTCTGTTCTGACTGCGGCCTCCCGCTATAAAATCTGTCAGTGCTGCCAACAGTTGACAGGCGGATCTGCGAACAGAGAGGGTAGACGTTCGAGACCCACACGAATCACAATTCTACTCTGACTCCAATGACAACTCTTCTCTTTGGGGGTGTCTCCTGTCATGGGAGAGGGGTCCTGGGGATGCAGTGGTAACATGCTGGGCTGTGGCCCGCATGGTCAGCAGTTTGAAGCCACCACCAGCTCACCAGGACAAAGTCTGGGCTTTCTACTCAGGAAACAGCTGCAGCAACACATAGGGGGCCATGAGGAGTCAACAAGTGCGTTGGGTTTTCTCGTCATCCGTCACGGAGAGCAGCCACCAGAGGGACAGACACGGGTTCTTTACTGTCCTCCTGAACCAAATCTAGGGAGCAATGCTTATCGTAGGGAACAGCACACGGCCCCTGTCTCCTTGTGCCCTGAGGCAGGCTACAAAGCAGTCTCTGGAGGTGAGCTTGCCAGAAAGGCACCCAGCCCCGCAGAGTCAGGCAGCCAGCGGAGAGGCAGTCTGTATTTGTCCCAGGAATAAAGACAGAAATGAAGTATGGCCTTCCTTTGGTTTTAAAGGCGAAGTCAACAAAGAATACACCCCAGTCCCGCCCCAGCAGCAGGTGCTGAGAGAATGATGGGAGGACACTGAGCGCAAAGGCTGGCCAGCGGTGGCGGAAAGCACGGAATTGCAAACAGCAGCCTCCCCCACGACCCGCCCTCAGCATTCGAGGATGGCTAAAGTGAGGGCTCTTCTCCTTTCGGAGACCCAGGTATGACTCAGTTTAGTGAAAAGTGGACTGCACGGCGTGACTTACCTAGTGAAGGCTGAGGTTAGCAGGAATAAGTGATGCTTCACATTGAAGCACTTGACAAAGGCCAGCTGTTAAGGCTCTCAGCACAACAGTCGGAGCCAAGCGTCATTGCCACCCGGTGCACTCAGGAATGAGCCCTCACAAGGGCCCTGGGGCAAGTCGACCAAATCTGAGCTCAGAGTGCTACTGCAGGGAGTGGGGCACAGGGCCATCCATCCCTGGAAATGGAGGTGGTCTCTCCAGGGTACACGAGAACACACCCAGACACAAAAGGGAGACATGGTGGCCTGGCTGTCATGTCTTCAATGGCCAACTGGATTCATGCTTTGGGTCTTTGGAACTCAAGGGAAAACCAAACCCACGTTAGTATTTTTGAGGAACAAACTGAAAGCAGGACATACATACACGAGATGCAGGTGAAGGTGGAGCGGGGCTAGGGCAGAGCAGGGAGCAAACCCATCGTAACGTCACTACACAAGAACACCGAGAGACTCACCTCTTCCTCAATCACAAGAAACTCGGAGGACAGAACAGTCAAGCCAAAATAAAGTGCAGCAACACTCTGCACCTGTTGTCTGTCTGTCTGTCTCTCTCACACACACACCCCATTTTCTGCTCAACAGTGAGTCCTTACCCAAAGCATGTTTGGTTTTCTTGAACTGCAAACATGAAATGGGGAGAGGGAGCGAAAGGAAGCGTAGGCAGAGCACAGGATGCAACAGGTGGGGTTTACACCATGCTTTGCAGACCACAAACAAAAGCTAACCTAGAGCTCTTTTTCTGACCCAGAGTGAAGCGGATGATTTTGCTCTGAGATGAATCCGTGGATGATGCACTGTATGGTAAGAAAGAAAGAAGAAGAAGGTGGGAGAGCTGAGTGAGGAGAGAGAAGAGGCATTACACATGAATAAATCGAGTCTTCAGGACAATGAGGGCGATCCTGGAATTTTTTTCCCCTCTACACACTTTCTATCTCTCCCCCCTCCGCCCCCCAATAAGCCACAGTTCCTCTAGGTCTCACAGGATAGAGTCCCACTGTGAAGAAACAGCTACAGATATCTTCAGAGAACTGTTGCTGCTTGATTTTTATTGAAATTTAAAAACCAAATAGCTTTTCTGCTTCCACTTATTATAAGGCCTTCCCCATCAAAATAAAACCCTGAAACCAGGTTTGGGGGGCCAAGACACAGAGTTCTTGACAAGTGCACAGACTTTGAACCTTTCTGAAATGTTAGAAGCTTCCATTTCTCAGACACTCCTGGGGATCTTGTCAGAGAAGTGTCTTGAACATGCCGTATGTACATGGACCCCCAAACACAAGGATACACATTTGCAGAGTTCATTGCTCTTGGGAAGTTTTGCTTCTCGATGGCATAGAAGCCACCACTGTGAACAGCAGAGCATGCTACGACTCAGGGCCCGGGTCCTACATTTGTCTGTCTGAAAAGTTTGGGTTGGAACTCATTAAACACACACACACACACACACACACACACACACACACACACACACACCAGGCCAGGCTCATTTACTCCTCATGAAAAGTTGAAGTGTCTCTTGCTCCCACGTATCTTGCGTCAGGTGTCCAAAGGGCTCAGAGATGAGAACACAGTCTTGGCTCTCCTCGTCTTCAGAGGTCAAGGAAGAGAACAGACTGAGCACGATGCAGCATCGTGTCTAAACTTTTCCGGAAATGCCCGAAACTTCCAGTCTCGCAGCGGGAGGGAAGTCAGCCTGGAAGGGCTCTCTCCTGATGTCTGGGGCGTGGCGAGAAGTGTCGTGAGGTGATCGTGTATTTGTGTATTTAAGGAGCCGAGCTGGCATGAAGAGGTCAATGGCTTTCTGGGAACTATCACAGCGGCTCCAGTTCCGCAGGACACAGCTTCAAGATGCCTTCGCAGGCATCTGAGACTCCCCTACGCACCACTGTGAGGTCAAAGCTGCCCTGGTTCATCTACGATGTGCACTTCCACTCTGTGGCACATGGGGTCGCCAGGAGTCAAAACTCACCCACCGACAGGGGTTTGCTTGTTTGTGAAGAAAGCAGGTGGGGGATGGAAGGGTCAGCCTGCTGCTGCTGTCTAGGCACCAGTGTGTTTCTGTCTGTGGTGGTGGGAGAGTAATTTGGAAATGGTGGTGGGGATGGCTGCATAGGATGACGACTGGCACCCACTCACAAAATGGTACCTATCAACGATGTTGAATGAGGAATGTTTTCTCACACGAGGGTGTGTGTGTGTGTGTGTGTGTGTGTGTGTGTGTGTGTGTGTGTTGGAAGCCCCTCGGACATATCTTTACCATAGTAAGCCTTGCAGCAGGAGGAAAAATAGTCATGGTTTAGTGTTTGCTGCCCCCAAAGGACGTGGAATAAAGTGGCTTAAAACAGGAACCATTCCCCACCCCCTTTCCCACCACCACACACACACCCCTGGCCCTGTGGGATCAGAATCGACATTTGACCATGACGACCATGGGTTCAAACCACGACCCTTGCACCTTTGGTCATCTGCGACAGAATTTGAACTTGAGAGCCAATGGAAGGGAGCCAGTGGCATGATTGTGCTCCACCTAAATTTACAGGCAGGGTAATTAGGGCCACTGGAGATCTGTATCTCTTCCTCCCTGTGCAAGGAAAATGGGTTTGTCTCCGGCTATGACTGACGCCAAAGCCTAGTGGTGAGGGAGGATATGCAACAACTCTGGAGGCCAGTCCAGCTGGCCACATGGCGGGGGATGGGCAGGCCGTGGTGTCATCAAACACTCTGCAGCCGGAATGAACAATTGCCACAACCTGCTTCAGTGAGCTTGGCTCGTCTTCCGGTGAAGCATTTATTAATTGTTGGGTAGTTTGTTTTTACCTTACTGTGAGTTGGGAACCCTGA
Source organism: Nesogale talazaci (assembly GCA_004026705.1). Classification (NCBI taxonomy): domain Eukaryota; kingdom Metazoa; phylum Chordata; class Mammalia; order Afrosoricida; family Tenrecidae; genus Nesogale; species Nesogale talazaci. Next base: position 8,585 of record PVJH01043619.1, on the reverse strand, counting down.
CTGGAACATCTGGTTCCTTTGAGCAAACAAACGTCAACCATGGGAATGGATGCCCGGGGCTAACACAGCCCAGCCCTCACCTGAGATGCCCAAAGAGATAGGAAGGGAAGATCTGAGGCTGCTCTCCCTGCCTGTTCCCCTCCCAGATTCCCTCCTTCCCCTTTTTAGGACCAGTATCTGACCCACGGTTCAGGCCAGAAAGCCAGTCTACAGCCAGGCTTCCTTTTCTCTCCAAAATAGATCCCACAGTGGTCCATGCCTTCCCTTCACTCCCCACCCCCCACCCCACCCAAAGGACCACAAAAGCCTCAAAAAGGAGGTTCTTCCTTCCATTCTTATGCCCCAAACCCATTCTCCAAAGATGTGACCTTAAAAAAAAAACATACACCCAAGCCATTTGCTCCTCTGCTCAAGGCCACCCAGCAGCTTCCTGCCACCTCGAGAAGGAATTCCTAGCTCTCTTCCGAGCAGCCTCCAGGGCTTCAGAGCTCCAGCCCTGCCTGACTCCAGTTGCAAGACACACTGTCTTCCCTGTGCCCCGGGGCTTCCCGTCTCACGCCCCCTTCCTCTCACATGCAGCCCTTATGCTCCCCCACAGCATGCCAGCCTGATCCGCTGAGCTGGCTCTTCCCTCTTCCCTGTCATCTGCTCAGAGTGCCATTCCCGGCAACTGACTCCAGTAGAGGCCCAAGTCCCTCTGATCGCGTCCCCCTAACGCAGCACCCACGGGTTTCTGGTCTCTTATTCCCTGTGGCCTGCTTGCTTGTCTGCTGCTTTGAACAAACTGCAGCCGCTTGGCTGTCTTGTTCCCCTAGGCCGGTACACGGATAATGATGATGATGATGATGATGATGATGATGATGTGTGTGTGAGAGAGCGAGAGAGACTTTGAGTCTATTTGCATCATGTAAGAACAGTTTGTCCTCCAGCCTCTAAGAGCAGCCCAGCTGAGATCCAGGGCAGACAGAAGCTCTCTGCACAGCGTGGTCTGGGAGATGCTGGCCAAATCATTCCGAGGACTTGGGTCCACCTGGAAACTCCTGATCCCGAGAGGACACTCCCACGCAGGCTGCTCTGCACGCAGTACCAGGCCTGGCTGCACACGCCTCCTTGCTAGTCTAGGCACTTCTCCTGCGCCCCACATTTCCATAATGGGAACTGGATATAATTAGATAATTAATTGGGGGGCCTGACTTACATTAACCCCACCACTGCTGATTTTGACACCATGACAATTGAGGAACAGCACTGCTCATGGGAGAGGAAAAAAAGGCTGCAGCCATCTCGCAGGCAGCTGCTTTGTTCCACCACTTTGTACTCGGCTCGACCCCATGGTGATAAGGAGCCCAGTGCTCTGAGGCTGGACAGGAGAGGCCAGTCCTCAAGCAAACAGCAGATGAAAGAAAGGCACCCTCTTCATCAGGGCATTTAGGCCTAATAGCTCAGTGTTTATGGGTTAGGGCTAAAACAATCCAAACAAACAATTCTAAGCTTTGCAGACCAACATTACCAGAGTCAAACACTCTCCTGCCTAATGAGCCTCTCCCACTCTCATCCCTCCCCCTCCCATAAAACAAAAAGGTTACTAGGCCATAAAGTAGAGTTGGGAATGTGTGAGTCCCAAGGTCTGGCTGGCAGCAGTGTGGACAGAGGTGATGCTGGTACTCTCCTCAGGCTGGGGGGTAAGCACTGGTCTGCATGGGCATGCCAACAAAATCCAGATCCGGATCCTGCCAAGGCACAGAGCACAGCCTCACTGTTGCCACGCCAAGGTCAGGCTAACTCTTCAGGAACTACCAGTAGCTCTCTCTGCAGGCCTCACCATGGGACCCTCACCAACACCAGTGTTTGTTCTGGAAGGTTCACAACCCAGGCGGGTGCACTCAGACCCACCTAATCCCGCTCCGGGATGAAGCCCCTCTCGGCAAGCAACTGCCTACTTCCCTCCTCCAGGTCACTCTCCAGCCTTCTTCGGACTCTTTGGGTCTCTCCTGGCAGAACAGAGGCATTGGCTGACCTGGGACGCTGGCCTCCCCTTAGCCAAGCTACTCTCCTCGGTGACGCTGGGTGCTCAGCTTGTAGGCAAACGCAAGAAAGGGTTCTGCAGTCTACGCTCGGGGCTGTTAATTGCATGTGACTGGTGGCAGTGTTTAAGTACTTGAGTGTTAACGGAAGGGTCAGGGGTTCAAACCCACCTGCCACTCCATGGGAGAAAGATGCGGATGTCTGCTAACACAGCGTGACAACATGGAAACCCCGTGGGGCAGCCCTACTCTGTCCTACAGGGCAGCTGTGAGCCGGACTGGACTTGACACGCAGACGGGTGTGTGAGACAGACCAGAGAGATGGTCGGCGCAGCTCATTCGTTCTGACATGTAAAAGTACACGTGCCCGCCAGGCACAGAGCATGGCCTCACAGCCTCCACCTCAAGGTCGCGCTGGCTCCCTGTGCCCTACCCGGAGCTCTCAGCACTGAAGAAGCAGCTGGGGTGCAGAGCACACCCCGCCTAGGCTAGACTTTGACTGAGAAGGGGCCTGGGAACGTGCACTGGCACATGGGTGCGGAGTTCTCACCTGGACTGCATTTCAGCCTGTGCTTTGGACTGCTGGTGAGGCGTGGCTTGGTGCGGCTGGTGCGGCTGGCCGGAGGCGTGGGAAATGGCTGGCACCTGTTGCTGAAGTGGGCCAGCCTGGCCCTGAGAGGGGGTGCCAGCTGGCTGGGAGCCGGCGGACGGCAGAGGTGAGGAGAGGTGGTGGTGGTGGTGGTGCTGCTGCTGCTGCTGCTTGTACCGCGACAGGCTGAAGAAGAGGCCTAGGATGGCCTTGAGGTTGCCATTCCTGATTTCTGGAAGACAAGGAAAAAGACTGTGACCCCAGGGGGACCCGTTTCTTCCTCTCCCCGCTCGATGGGCCGCTGCAGCCCTCAGCGCAGCTTAATTTCTTTAGGATATGACAGTTTTCTGGAACGCTTCATTGGCATCACAATTCAAATCAGACTGGGGCCACACGGAAATCAGCCGATTCTCTCCACTGGTGTTACCCAGGCGATGCCAAACCAGTTGCGTGGGTGGCTGGCAATGATCAGGGGCCCTCTCATTGGACGGTGCTCTGAAAGGTCAGCAGTTCGAAACCACCAGCTACTCTGAGGGAGGAAGAGGGGGTTTTCTGATCCCTTCAGCAGTGATTCCAGAACAAATAAACACCAACAGTGACTCCCAGCAATTCACAGGGCAGTTGTACCCTGTCCGCGAAGGTTGGCATCCACCAGATGGCAGTGAGTTTGGTCTGGTTTTGATCTCCCAAATGCAGAGAGGAAATTCTCCATCAGAACCAGGGGGCTTGACACTGGTTTGAATTGGTCCACTCATGGCCAACATCATGAAATTGGAACAGACCACGATTTTAAAAACTGGACTAATGCAGGGGTAGCCAACAGTACTGGCCGAAACCCTGGAATGGGTGGTTTGGAAGAGCCAACAGAACCTCTTTCAGGAGGCTGATGGAGGTAGGAGATAGGGCTACCGCCTGGACCTCGGAAAGCGACACACCCTCAGAGTGATAGGTCTGTAGCCATCTTTGAGAGGGTCACCTTGTTTTGGACACTGCTGGTAAAGTGGGCTGGGATGCTCTGCAACCCGTGGACTGTCCTTGTCTTCTGAGTGGGAGAGGGATGTGGACCCCCGATTTCACCCAATCTGGTTATGGGCTATTGCTGTGATTCACCCATGTTTATCAAACTGGTCTGATTCAGTTTCACAGCATCAGTCACCATGGAGCCAAGAAAGAACAGGTTTGAAGCCCTGCTACAAGATGCAGGGATCTCTGAGGGAGACAGGCAGAGCAGCCAATGTAGGGACGAGAGGCTCTCCAGTGCTGGGGGTGGACAGTGCTGGTGCTGGGGAGAGTCCTGTCTGGCAAGTCAGGACACTGTCAGGGCACTGTCCTGGCAAGTCCTTCCTCTTCAGCGACCTTCAGTGTGCCGAGCGGCTGCTGCCCACCCTCCCCCAGAACCTCCACTCTGCTTCAGGCAATTGCCCTGCTCTCAAAGACCGAACTCTTCCCCTTTGTCCGCTGAATATGAAAACTTACATTTAGGGGGGAGCTGCAGGGAGCTGATGGCGACGTGCTTCCGCACAGAACTCACAGACAACTTCTCCTATTTTATAACATAGAGATGGAAACGGCGCAGGATGGGGCAAAGGCATTTCTAGTCCAGACAGTCTCTTCCAGATTTTTAAATGCATTTGCCTTAAGGCATGCATAAAAAGTCAGAGAGAAGGAATAAAATATTTATTCACAGGCAAAGGCTCTGGATCTGTGAGGGTGTTTCTCCTGGGGCCATCCACCGCATCTCTGCAGCTTTTTGGACTCCAGACGCTGGTGGGCAGGGTCTGAACTGGCCCTGAGGGTAAGGTAGCAGTGCAGCACCGTGGACCAGGTGTAAATCGTGGGCATGAGTGTGCACACTCAGCTCCTCTGCTTGGCTTGCACCCCTTGCTCTGCTCTGAGATGCTTGCTGTGAACTGGCAAGGGAAAGGAAGCCAGGAGGTGTGGTTGGCGGCCACAGGTCTGCCCCCACCTGATACACAGAGGAACAAAATGCTGCCCAGTCCTATGGCAGCTCCATACTCGGTTGGAAAATAGACCATTGTGATCCATACACCACTGGCTGGTTTTTCAGGTATCGACAGCCAGGTCTTTCTTCTGAGCCTGTCTTAGTGTGGAAAGGGCTCAGGATCACAGCCTGCACTCAAGCGTCCACTAACAAGTAGGTGCTGGTTGTGCTTGAGGTGCACTGGCCAGGACCGGCATCAGACTCTCCTGCAGGGCAGGGAAGCATCTTTCCTAGAAACCCCGCTGCCTGTGTAAGAGAACTGTGGAGACTGTGAAAGCAGGTGGGCTCAGCCTTGCCCTGTAGGTAATGCCCAGGTCGGAGGCAGAGGCTGTTGAGAAAGCCATGGGTTTCCTCCAAGACCAAGTAAAGGAGCAGGAGGTATTACTGGCGGCCCTGCAGGAACCAGCTCCAGCCCAACAAAGGCTGCCTGCCAATGCCTTCTCCCGGAGGCATTCCGCTGATGGGGCCAGGCTGAGTTACTTTCGATCGGAGCGTTCCCTTCTCCGGGCTCTGAAGAAAACACAGAAAATTCCTAGAGCTCAGCCTTCATGCCCAATCTCAGGAGCGAACAGGTCCCAATCCTGCCGTGAAATCAACCGAGGGACAGCTCTGAGGAAACCTGCAGCAGACATGCTGATCTGATGATACCCTTTGCTTAAAGCAAAACCCAAACAAACCCGATGGCCATGGGGTCCATTCCAACCCACAGCGACTCCACAGGATGGAAGAGAATCCCATACCAGTGCTAACACAGTGGTCATCTTATGGGCGCAGACAGCTTCATCTTCTTCTCACAGTGCGGCTGGTGGATATGAACTGTTGATCCTGGGATGAGCCGCCCTATGCTTAACCCACTACACTACTAAGGCACCATCCACTGTGCTTACTGTCCCTTACCTTATTTGGCAACAGCGGCAACACCTAAGAAAGGTGGAAATGACCAAACAGTTTCATTTGTTTCACATGCCAGGGAAATTTTGCTGTAGATGAAGCAACAAAAAGTGGAGCAGTACATCCACTGGGAGCTGCCAGAGAGTCAAGCTGAACGCAGAGGAGGATGTGGGACAAAGGACCTCACGACTAACATTAGATGAGTCTTGGCTGAAAGCAGAGACGACCACAAAAATATTGAGTTCTGTTTTATTGATTATGAAAGTGAATGTATGAATCAGAAAAAAAAAAAACTATGGGCCGTCTTGAGAAGAATGGGAAATTTCAGAACGCTTCACTGTGCACATGTGGAACTTGAACCTGGTTCGAGGCAGTGATCCGAACAGAACAAAGACATGCGGCATGGTTTAAAATCAGGAAAGGTGGGCTGAGTCCCGGTGGCGTAGTGGTTGTGCGCGGGACTGCGGCCCACTGGGACGGAGGTTCAATTCCAGCAGTGGGGCTGGGCCTCCTACTCCTACCACCGGAGAGCAGTGATGCCCCCCCCAAAAAATAAATAAATAAAATAAAATCAGGAAAGGTGTAAGTCAGGATTATATCCCTTCACCAAATTTATTCACTCTGGATGCTGAGTGAATTCTGTGGATTCTGTGGATTCTGGATTCTGTGAAGAAGAACGCAGTCCCAGGATTGGAGAAAGGCTTATGAACAACCTGTGATAGCACGTGACACAACCTTGTTTGCTGAAAGTGAGGAGGAAGCGAAGCGTCACTTGCTAATAAAAAGCAAGGATTGCAGCCTTCAGTCTGGATGACAAGTCAATGTAAAGAAGGCCAAGTTCTTCACCACTGGACCAAGAGGAAAAATCACGCTAAGTGGAAAAAAGTTTGAAGTCGCTAATGATTTTGCTTTGCTTGTATCCTCAATTAACACACACGAAAATGTGCAAAAAAAAACAAAACAAAAATCAAGCAACATACGCTATTGGGTAAATATGCTGCACAAGACCTCTTTAAAGTATTGAAGACCAAGGATGCTACCGTGAGGACTACGGTGTGCTGAGTCCCAAAACTATAGCATTACACCCAATGAGCTATAGCATTATACCCAATGCCTACGGTTACACCGACCCAAGCTATCGTATCTTCAATCAACTCATCTACATGAGAAAGTTGGACATTGAATAAGGAAGAACTGATGCACTTGAATGATGGAGCTGCCGATGAATATCAAAAGGAGCAAGGACAAACAAATCTGTCTGGGAAGAAGTACAGCCAAAATGCTCCTGAGAAGCAAGGCTGGTAAGACTTTGCCTCCTGTACTTGGGCCATGTTTATCTAGGGAGACAAGCCCCTAGAAGAGGACACCATGCTTGGTAACGTGTAGAGGGAAAACCCTCAACCATATGAATTGACACAGTGGCTACAAAAGTGGGTACTAGTGGAGCAGTTTTAAGGATGGTTTGGTCATCCCTCTGCTGGCTCTCCTGTATCCCATAGCCGCTGGCATCCAGAGGGGACCCATCACCAGCCATCTTGACAGCCACTGTCTTCTTACAGCTCCCAGGAATGAACTGTACCGAGGCACAATTTGCACCCACAAAATTCTCCCATCTCAAGTGTCCCAATCCACAGTTTTTAGTCAGTTTACAGGTTTGTACAATCACAGCATACGTTTTAAATCATTTCCATTGCCTCTGCTTACCCCCTCCCCTGGTCCTCCCCCCACCCCACCCCCCCAAAAAAAAGATTCCTCATGCCTGTTTGTAGGCAACCTCAAGGACACTCCCAGACAGCCATTCATCTGCTTTGCATTTCCACAGATGGGCCTTTTTTCCGGGACATTTCCTATAAATAGCCTCCTGCAGCGTGTTGTCTTTGCGTCTGGCTTCTTTCTCCGAGCACCCCGTGTTGGAGGTGGTCCCGTGTCAGAGCCAGCATCTGAAACCTGTGCTCTGAGACAGCAAAGAGGTGTCCTGTTCTCAGGTGAACCTCCGTGCCCCAGGGACCTGTTCCCCAATCGATGGGCCTCCAGGGAGTCCCACTGTCTTATGGGACAGAAACTCTTGAAAGGGGTGGACAGGATGCCACAGAGTTTATGCCATGGGGGGTGGGGGGGAGGTTGGTGTTTCTCTAGCAGGTGAAACAGCTGGAAATGTGTTCATTCCTATTTCCTAGCCGTATTTTTCTCTGTTCCACGAGGCCTGGTAGGGACCAGGCGTCTTCGAGTCAGTCTAAAAACAAAACCCATCAGCCCACAAGATACTCCCCAAGACATTGGAGAAGAAGTGGTCATGTGGTGGTGTTCCATTCCCTAACCTCACCCTCTTCAATTCTAGAAAAGGACCAAACTGGAAAACAACTGATCTAGCAACAAGTAACTTGCCCAAGGACACAGCAGTTGACAGCGGACAGCTCTTGTCCGTAAGCAAGGACCCTGTTCTAGTCTCTTCTTGCGTCGGCCCGGTGCAGACCGAAGACCAACGGGTGTGGATCCTATTTCACGTTTGACTCCCGCTCAGTACTGACTTGACGCTCGTTAGGGCTCTCTCTGTCTGGGCTCTTGGTTCCCACCCACTAGGAGTCATCTCTATAAATGCGGGACGTCATGTTGGGCAGGAGGAACAGGATAGAGGAGAGTTATTTTCTTTCCACACCATTGAGGAGAAGCCTGGCTTACCAGGCCCTGGCACAATCCAATACAAAGACACTGGCTTTGTCGGCGAGGGGCGGGGCGTGGTGGTGGAGGGGAGGGGCTGCCACAGACTCAGACTTGCAAAATTCCTATTCATTCCCCGCAGGCCAGGGCCGTGTCAGGCTTGCCTGCTGGTTAGGGATGGCGGGGTCAGTGGCCTTATTTGTCCAGCAGGGCCTTCTGCGGAAGCCACATTCACTTGTGGCCTCCCTCAGTGAAGCTACTCACAGAAGTAGAAGGAGAGAGAGCAGAATCTACAGGACACTCCCCCCACCCCCCAGCAGAAGGGAAGTTCTACCTCTCGGTCTCTGGCCATCAAGGAAGCCAACTGGGTGGATGAATCATTTCACGTGCACAGCACAAGCTCCTCACATCAGTCCTCGGG
>PVJH01043618.1:0-13519 GCA_004026705.1 Nesogale talazaci | reverse complement strand
ACAAGGAACAACTAGTCCAGGGGACGAATGGACACCTTCGTCTACCCGACCCCAGACCAGAAACGCCACATCTGTCAGCTGCTCTAAAAGGGATCACGTTAGAAGATCCTGCATAGAGTGGGGAGGGGGTGGGGGAGAGGGTGAAGTGACACAGATCTCAAAATGATAGAGGAGACCTGGGTCATGGGGCACACAACGGCCCTGAGTCACCCTCCAGGTCTGCAACGGGACTCAGTTTTCAGCCCAGCAGCAGGTAGGTTTCTGATGGGGAAAGTGACGCTTGTGAGATGGGAACACCTTAGCATAATCAACTATTTGAAACACACGGGGCAGGGCTTTCCCCTGAATACCATCCGCCGAGGTAGGGCAGGAGGCAGAGGTGGTCTACCACCCTCTTTTCAGCAAAGCCATGATCATCACCCCAGCAATGGAAAGCCTTTGCACGATAGCCTGTAATTCAGGGTAAGCCTAGTCACCTGCTTTAGGAGCCCTGGTGGCTCAGTGGGTATGTGGTGGGCTGTGATCCTCAAGGTCTGAAGTTTGAAACCACCAGCCGCTTCTTGGGGAAACACAGGGCTTTCTACTCCCCATAAACAGTTACTGTCTCAGAAACTTAAAGGGGGCAGTGCTACCCTGTCCCATAGGGGTTGCTATGAGCCGGGATCCCCTTGATGCCAGGGTATTGTCTGCTTCTGCACGCCCCCATCATTTGAGCACCCCTCGCAGGCCCTGTTTTCTCTTTGGGAAACACGGGAAGGAGAGAGCGAGGGGTGCCGCACTGAGGGCACTGTAATGAATGAGTTGAAGCACAAAGTGTATGAATTTAAGCTGCTGATCTGCTCTGTAAACGTTCACGCACCTCGCCAGAGGTTTTTCCAAAGGTATTTTGCCGTTATGTTCTGAATGTTCCTTTTTATTGCGTCCTGTTCCTGTTCCACGGCTGCAATATCTTCTCTGAAGAAATTAACGACCACTCTTTTCCCTCTCTTCCCAAGGACCTGTTTTTCTTCCAGTAATTTTTATGACTCACAATAAAAAGTAAACTCGGCTAATTTTAGCAGATTATTGCGACTCAAAAATGTTGGTAATATAACTTCAACAAAAAAATTGATATTAAAAGAGACATTTTACTGAGTCTCATCATCTAACATTTTAACAAAACAGTTCCTCCATAAAGTGACTTGAAACGTCAAAAATCACATCCAGGAGGAGTACCGGGCTACAGGATCCACCTGAAATAAATGAACATAGGTATTTTAATGTTAGCAGTAAGGTATGACTATATTGTTTCAAAACGGAGAACACATTTTCAACAGATGTATTGGAATTCTGTCAGGATGCATGAATACCTAACTAACAAATGCAAAACTAACATCAATGTGTAAGCTTGAGACCAGTGGTCGTGTCATTTAAGGAAGAGGCGACAGACAGTGACTTATTTGATCCGGCTCTGGGCACTGGGCTGTACACCTCGATGAGCGTTCATCAGTTCACCATCACGCGGCTTCCTGTTTCCCTCAGTGTGCGCCTACGGATGCTTATAAAGAGGTACCCTTCCACCTGTGTTGAGTGAACTGGATCCAGACACTTCCATGCATGTATGAGGTCTGGATCCAGTAGCCTGTCTTCAGCCCTGTATGAACCATCCTGGTCTGTGATGCCAGTCGCGAGCGCCACTTCCCTGGGCCTGTCTGTGTCGCCATCCCTGGAGTCCTGGTTGCTGGGGCAGCTTCCACATACATGCATGGACCAGGTCCTAGCAGGTGTGCAGTGGTGGGACAAAGATTTAGGTCAGAGTAAGGGGTCGGAGCCCTATGGAATAGCAGAGAACAAGTGTCTCTAGAGCCCCTGCTGAGGGAGGAAGAAGAGGAGAAGAAAGGGGCTGGAAGAGGAGGAGGCAGGGGAGGAGGAGAAGAAGAGGAGGAGGAGAAACAAGAGTAAAGTATCTTTTTCCTGCCTCAGGTCTATCTCAAGCAGATTGTGTGGTCTGGTTCCCATTGTCAACGTGTGAACTTTCTTCACTTTACTGATAATTCTGGTTTATCCACACGTATGTGAGAGCCTATGAGGGCATGTAGCAGTTGATCTTTTTACATGTGAAGGTTTCTGTCCATGTCAGGAGCTCTTTCTTCTGAGTTGGGTCCTCGGAGAAGGCTTGCGTGTCCTCCCCCTGCCTGGAGGGCAACAGCCTCGTGGTTGTGGTTCTGGATGCCCAGACCATGAGGACTGGACGCTTAGGAATAAGGACAGAGCCACATGTGTGCAGCACCTTGTTTTCAACGCAAGTCTGTCTGCACCCATGCCTCCCCACCCAGAGAGCCTCTGGTTTTTGCATAAAATAGCATTCTTTGCTGGTTGGATAAGGGGAGGGGGGGGGGAGGGGTTGGCACTCACAATCAAGGAAGGAATCAGGGGCCCTTCCTGCTCCCTGAACAGTTCCTCAACCAGCCTCCCTTGTTTCATCTTTCCTTCTGTCACTCTTATTTATAAAGGAGGTGGTTCCCACCTGTTTCTGAGCTATTCTTCAGGGGGACTTGGGTACCTTCTGCAAGTTTCCTTCATTGCTAGCTGAGAGGTTAGTGTTCCAGGATTCCTGAGCCACTGACCACTTGTCCATCTGATTCTAAGCTTACAAACCTGTGTTGTCCAGGCCCCTCTCTAGGTCTTCTCTCCTATGCACATTTGTAATGAATGCTTAAAAAAAAAAAGCTGTCAGTCCAGTTGGGCTTGCAGAAGAAGCAGAAGCAGATGGATCTGCCCAATGAACCATATTTACCTGGCAAGGCTGCCAGGCAATTGTTCCCCCATCGGCATCTGCCTTGATGCTTTTGTGGCCAGACCCAGCCCACAGAAAACAGAGCAAAACAACCCACAGCAATTGGGCTGGTCCCATTCACAGCGGCCCTGTGGAAGTGTTCTACATGGGGCTGGGAATCGATAACAGAGCAGACGAACTCAACTGCTGTGGATGCTATTCCCACACAAAGCAACCCAACAGGACAGGGTCACGCGTGGGTTTCCAGGACTGGGACTCGTTACAGGAATGGAAAACCTTTCCTGCGGAGCGCCAAGTGGTTTTGGACTGCTGACCTTATGGTTGGCAGCTCAACATGTAACCCGTAGGCCGCCAGGCCTCCTATTTGACAGCACTAGTGGTTATTACATACCGTGGTCACTGCTCTGCCCCTCTCTGCTTCCTCCTCCCAGTCCTCTGGGCGCCCTCTCTCTGTGATCTTCTCTCGATCCACCCTCCTGCCCTGTGGCGGTCATATGCTTATGTTAATTTCATGATTGAGATGGAGGGTGGAGTCTAGCCTATTAATCTGGAGATAGCCATTGAGTAGCCAATGAGGCCTCTGTGTGGGCATGGCTTTCTCCTGAAACATCTGGGAATCTCACGATATTTCCCTTGTGAAGATGAGAAGCCATCTCCCAGTTGTTGGGAGTTAGTCTCAGAGACAAGGAATTACGGACAAGACAAGAGGACAGTGTTGGAACTGCTGTAGGAGCCGGAGGAGAAGCCACACGGCCTTGCCCTGATGGAGCCAGACCTCTGAAGCTGGAGAAGCCATGTAGAGACCCCTGTCAGCGCTGAGTTGCTTCTACCACCACTGGATGCTATTGATGGACCCTGAGCCCTGGGAGCGAGGAGCCCTGGGGAGACCCCTGTTGGCACCGGGATTCTGCACCCACTGACATGTGACTTCATGAGTCAGAAGGAGACTTTATAGACTGATATCAGGCATATGGGTTAATATCAAACTTACGACTTTGAACTGGACTGGTTGGGATGCTTTCTCAAGGTCCCATTCCTCTTGTATATAAACCTTTTCCTTATATCCATATGCGTGTCTATGAGTTTGTTCCTCTAGTCTACCCAGACCAACACATGCCCCCTCCAGAGCTCAGGTACCCTTGCTGGCCCTGACAGCGAGGGTTTGGACAGGGTTCTGGACCAAGCATGCTTGTGGGCCGCGGCGAGTTCATCTTTCCATCTTCAGCACCTGAGTGTTAAAAGCTCGTCATGAGTGTGTATGCTAGCAACAAGCTGCACCAGTGGGTACTGCCCCTGTGTTTGGGGTGATCCTGACAGGCTGGGGCACCTAGAGGGTAGGCTGGTCCAGGCCTCCTCCTCTGCGGCTTGCATGCTGGATCTGACAGGGGTGAGACCTTGGGGTGGCTCTCTGCAGCTGTGATCTCAGCCCTGCTTCGAATGCTGGGTTCTTCCTGGGGGGCTTGTAGCTAGCATACACTTGGTCCCTGGAGACCCCCTGTGCATGTGCCTGAGTGTGTGATGAGACCTCACGGGGCCAGAAGAGGCAGCCACCTAACATTCTCTGACCCCTTCACGTCCCTGTGCACCCAAGGCAGGGCTGTGTTGGGTGGGGGCCAGGGAGAGGCCACCCTCCTGAGGAGGGTGTCATTATGAGACAATTGATGTGACAGAGAGCTTTCTTCCCCTAGGCGAGGCCCGGAGCGCTACCAGAAAGAACAGTGGCATTTAGAACCCCGCCACCTGGCTGGACAGGTCTAAGGGCCCTGCAAAACCCAGGAGTGGAGCAGGGTGGTGTTCCTTGCCACCCCTTCCTCCTCCCCCTTCCTACCACAGACAGCACAGCAAGGCCAGAGTGCCTGCCTCCAGGGCTACAGGACACGGAGAGGGGAGGCTGCTCTCCAGGGTCCTAGCAGCAGGGGTGGGCTGACTGACAGCCCTGCTTCCAGAAACGCGGCCTGGCCTTGAGCAGCTTTCAGACCGCCAGGGGCCTTTCCTCTGCCCCCCGCCCCACCCGTCATTAACAAGTGCAGCTCAGTCACTTGGGAAGGCAGTTTCTTGGTCCTTCTGGGAAGATGGGCACAGCATGACAGGCTGGGGTGGAGAGCCCTTGCTTCCAAACCCCCTTCCTGAAACCCCTGTTGTCACCAGCTCCAGGCAGGGCTCTTTTGATACCTGGCTGTTACACGGATGATTTCATGGGGGTGAAGACACGGTTCTGTTTAAAATACAAACACTGGGGATAAGAGCGCATTAAACAAGTGTCAGTCACTGGCAACTTCCATGGATTCATATAAAGGACCCTTTAACCCATTCGTGATGGGTGGGAGGCTTGCCACCGTCATCAGCTGCTGCCCAGCAACTCCGACTCATGGAAACTGTGGACCAGAGTGAAATGCTGCCTGGTCCCTGCCACCTTCACATTTGTTCTCATGTTTGGGCCTGTTGTTGAAGCCACGGGGACAATCCATTTCATTGACTGCCTTCCTCTTTTCTCTGCCGCTCTCCGTTACCAAGCGCGACGTCCTTCTCCGGGGACTGGTGTCCTGATGACACTTCCAAAGGCCGTGGGGTGAAGGCTCACCATCCTTGCTTCCAGGGAGGTCTGGCTGTCCTTCAAAGACAGATTTGTTTGTCCTTTTAACCAAACTCACCATCCGGGAATCGATTCTGACTGTAGCGACCCTGTAGGACAGGGTAGCACTGCCTCTGTGGTTTTCCAACACCTTGACTCATTCTGGGAGTAGAAAGCCTCTTCTTTCTCCCTCAGATCGACTGGTGGTTCTGAACTGCTGATCTTACATTTAGCAGTCCATGGAAACTTCAACATTCAAAATCCAAAGTCATCAAACCCTCCCTCATTGAGGGGTGATGGGAGCGTCACAGGCCTGGGTCCGGTGCACCTCACTGCTTTCTCATCAGCACTGGAGAGAGGACTCGGACAGCGGATTCACCCGGTCTCCTGGGCCTTTTGAGTTCTCGACTGCTGCTCCCTTGAACACTGACCGTGGATCCCAGGAAGACTAAATCCTCGACAGCGTCCTGCTGTTCACGGAACTGTGAGCATCTGGGAAGAAAGGCCTGGAGATCCACTTCTGAGCAGCCCCCCAGTGAAAACTCAGTGGGCGCCTCGCCTCTGCTCTGACACTGGGATCTACCTAATGGCAAAGGGTGTTTGTTTTTTTAAGACCATGAGGTCAACTGATGGCAGAGCCTTATCTGGAGCACAAGTCTCCTGCTTCCTAGCCACCTAGCTGCCAGGGCCCAGGAAGGAGGGGACATGGGTGGAAGGCCCCGTCCAGGCAAGCCCCATAGCAGAAGAGCTGTACAAGTCCGCTTCTGAAAGCCGGGACTGAGTTTGGGCAAATAGTTCAGCCCCGCCCATTGAGGCAGGGGCTCCACACATGCACCAACTGCTCCTAGGGTGTCTTGAGCAGCTGCTGTCCGTGCACACACGTGCGCTGGCAGATCCCGGAGCGCTCCTCCAGACGCTGGTGGGCAGGGGCATTCGGAGTGACCCTGCTGCCATCCTGGGGCCACACGCCTCACTCTCTCTTGCCCTTCATCCAGCGCTGCTTAGAGTTGGGTCCAAGTGGAGACCATGAGGCCGGGACACTCCTCCCTTCCCTTCCTGGTGATTCCAGGCCCGGGAACTGGGTTTCCCAGTGGTGGATCTGTGCGCCCAGCAGAATGAGCGTCCCTGCTGCTGCAGGGCGGGGCAGAGTCCTCCACCGTGTGGCCGGCACTCACATCTGGGCCGCGGGTGCGGGTACGTCCATCCGGGACAGCTGGGCTCCTCGGAGTCGGAGCCCCAGGGCAAAACAGAATCTTCATGAAGTGGGTGGGGGAGCTTGCTGAAAGCCAAACAGAAGAGGAAATTAAAGAGCAGCTCACTCTCCCTGCAGCTTCCGTTGCTACATTTTTGGCAGGGATGGGCAGCGCTGGGCTGGAACTTTCCAGCCGGTTTGCTCATTGTCTTGCCCAGAAATACCAGATAAAAGAAACCCTGGAATGAGGAACAATGAGGAGCCAGGGCCCCACCCTCAGCATGCCCCACCGGTAGGTAGTAAGTCTCTTTCTGGCCAACACCAGTCCTGACATCTGCTGAGGTCTGGCTGTTCTAACAGGCTCTGACCTCTGTGGTGAGTGACTGGGGAGGGGAGCGTGGGGCAGGTCTTCAGGAAACCTCTCACCAATGACAGTCTGCCTCTCCTCGCCTGCCTTGTGCCTGGACTCCCCTCACTGGCACCATCGCAGGGGTCTGCAGTAATCATTCGCATACTGTCGTCAGTCCTTGCCTGACCTTATTCATGGCAGGCAGAGGATTGGTGGAAACGGACCAAGAGCTCTGCAGAGAGGCTTCTGGACATAACCAGACTCTCTTAAAAACCAAACTCATGTCACCGAGTTGTTTTCAACTCCCGGGGATCCTATAGGGCAGGATGGGACTGGCCATGTGGGTTTCTGAGACTGTAATTCTTTATGGGAGTAGAAAGTGGAGCCGTTGGTTTTGAACTGCTGACCTGTTGACCACGCTGCTACCACCCTGCAGAAGAAGAGAAGCGGGGAGGTGGGCCGAGATGACCTCACCTGGTTTCTGAACCTGGTGCAGGGATCCACGTGTGCTTGCGTCGTGGCTACTGGTGGATAGATAGGGTGTGCCTCGGAGGTGAGGGGCCATGGGTCAGGGCCAGAGAGTGAGGTTGGACCAGGCCATCCTGGGCAGAAAGAAAATCCAGGACACTCACCACCGTGCCACTCTTATGGCCCCCCCAGGTGCTAGCCTGCCTGCCTTTGAGTCTTGCGGTGCTGGTTTTGCATGGTGGCCATCCAGGGACTTGACAAAGAAGTGCAGCTACCCTGTCTGCTTGGGAGTGTGTTTTTTATGCCCTTCCTGTGGCACTGAGGCGTTTTCAGGCATCAGTGTGAGAAACCTCTGGTCTGCAGGATGGACCACTCAGTGAACAAGGCAGGAGATCTAAGGGGTGCGTCAGAAAGGGCCGCTGTGTTGTTATTGAATGCCGTCCGCTCATTCCGGTGACCCTATCTGTGTGCAACAGAATGAAACATGGCCCAGCCCTGCACCAGCTTTACCACTGGTGCATTTGAGTCCATTGTTGTAGCCGCTGGGTCAGTCTGCCTTGTTGAGGGGGGCTGGCGGAGGGGGTGGTGGTAGAAGGGCGGTTTTCCTCTCTTCAACTAAGCCCCTACCATAGAAACTCTTATTAAGGACAATTATTATAATGTCACGCTATTGTCTTCTGACACATCCCCCATCTAAGTTCATCTCCTGCTGCCGGTGGCATTTCCATCTCCTTGCCTTCCCCCCAAAAGAAACCCTCTTCCCCCCACCCCCCAGCCCATGCTCAGGTTCTCACCACATTGCAGCATGGGTGCCTTGGGGGACCTGGGTTTGAAATGTTCTTTGAGTTTGGGGACGCGAGCTCGGGCTGTAGGGGGTGGGGTGGGGGTGGAGTAAGGTTTCCCAATGGAACTCTTGTTCCTCACTGCCCTCCAGGAATGAGCAGGGGCCTCATTGGGATAAGAAGCAGGTAATTCCTTGGTGAAACTTTCTCAGCCTTTCCCCACCAGTGCAGTTCTGAAACTCTTTACGGCGGCTTCCCAAGGAGCCCCTGTGATCATCTGGTGATCCTGAGAATGATCTATCGAGAGGCCCCCTGGGGATCCTCAAAAGACCTCTCTGCCTTGACTCTCACTGGCCCCTGCTTTGGTGGGACCATAAAGGCCCCCGTGAGACTTAGACAGGTGTGTGACAGAAACAACGTACCTGTACCCATCTGCCAGTTCCAGGGACGCACGTGAGCCCCTTTTACTGGTGATGAAACCATACATGTGGGACCTGGAATCCAGCAGCAGTCATCATTTCCGACTTTCCCTGCAATGTCTGCCAGACTGCTGTTTGTGTCCAGAGGGTGATGGAGGTTCATGTCTAACTGTGCTGAACCGCACCTGCGACCTCCTGCGTGCTCTGTACACCTGAGCATGGGTAACATGGACCCTAAGCAGTGTGGTCACAGGCAGCTTGCTGATGCTGTCCTTCTCGGAGGCTCATTCCAGCCGCCCTTGGGCAGTGTTTCCAAAGTGCAGAGACAAAGGTCAGGTTAATGAAACCACTGACAATAAAACAGTGATGAGAAAGGAGAGGCACTTACATCAGAAGCAGCTGGCAACAGAGTGATCAGAACAGATCTCTGATAGCGCCCACCAGCACGTGCATGAAGGACCCCCGTTCCCCCAGGAGCTGGTTGTCATTGAGATGCGATCAGATGGCTGAGGCAGGGGTGGGAAGGTCACTTTTCACTGTCTATCCTTTTGTAGCTCTTGGATTTGAACCATCTCATGTCTTAGCTTACAAATTAACACGAAAGGGCCCCCACCAATAGGACCCCAAGCTGTCCCCACTGGCTTTCTCTTTCTTCTCCGGCCTCCTCATACCCATCGGACTTGGCCCAGCCCTGCTCTGCAGGTTCAGCAGGATTCACAGAGGCCCCCAGGTGGACACAGCACCTGCCATTCCTTCTACCCCTTTTCTGCAGCACCAGATCCAGTCACAGGTGCCATCACACTGACCCCAGGTCACGGCCACCTCACATGTTGTGATGCGCTACTTCATAACTGTCATTTTGCTACTGTTAGGAGTTGGGTGACCTCCCCCAGAGGAACTGAGACCCGAAGGTTGAGAAGCACTGTGCAGGTGGACTTAAAGCTCTGGAAATCAAAGTCAGCTGACCTCAAAACTCAGACTGACCTGCTGCCTCCTCTAGGCTGGTTTTTTGGGTCCCTCCACATTATCAGAACTCATTGGTGCTTCTCTTTCCCAAAGGGGCTCCAGTGACTCAGTGGGTTATGCATCAGGCTGGTAGCCCATAAGGTTGGAGGTTCAAAACCATCAGTCGCTCCGTGGAAGCAGAAATGAGGCTTTCTGCTCTTGTAAAGATTCCGTGCCCGGGAAATCCAGGATCGGGTTGCAAGTCCGAAAGGATGTGGTGGGTTTGCCAGCTTGTTTGGTTTGTTTCTTCTTTGCCACCCTGTTCTGAGTCTCCCCTGCGACCGGCCTCGCTAGCTCCTTGTCAGACTCTGCTTCTGACAGCATGAGCTTCCTGAGAGTCTTCTTCTGAGCTGGGCAGCAAGGTTGGGGCAAGGCTGCCAGGAGGAGATGGACCCAGGGGCTGAACATCCTCCAGGCTGGGTTTGGGGCCCTGCCATCTTTAGGGAAGGGTTGGGGTGGGTGAAAGGCCCCCTCATCTGGGAGGGCCGAGGACTTCATTTTATTGGGGGAGGGGTCTTCTAAAGAAGCAAATGTGTAGAACTCCCTGGCTGCTGACCCAAGGGTTGGCGTCCTGACCCTGGTGGTCTGCTTCTGAAGGGGCACAGCCTGGGAGCCCCGTGGGGCCACACTCGAGGCCCCCCCCCCGAGTTTAAATCGCTTTGCTGGCAACAAACAGCATCCAGGAGACAGATGCGTCTGGGGGACAGGAGGGAAGGCTGGCAGGTGTGCCACCACGATCCCGCAGGCTGGCCGAAGGGCAGGCTGCCCTGCCAATAGTCAGGGGTGTTTCAACCAAGCTGGGGTTCAGCTTGACTTTAACCCGGAGAAGGCTCTGTCTCTGGGGCGCTGCTGCCCCTAACCTGTCTCCATGCCAGGAAAGCGCCTGACATTTCCTGCTCACTTTAACTTTCTAACCAAATAATGAAATAATCATCCTGGCTCCAGGATTCATTTTATCTCGTTCCCGGGCTCGGAAATTCATCTCATATTTTAATCTGTTTTGAGCTCTTTTCAATTGCCTTGGAGAAGGAGCCGCAGGTTTCCCGACCCCTTTCTGCCTGGCGTTGTTTGGTTTAGGTTTCTGTGGGGTCTTTGCTTTAATAACACGGTCGGCCCTGCAGAAGCAGCAGGCATTCTAGGAGGGGGCTGGGGCTGAGGTGGGGGCACCTCATACCTCATGGCTCCCTCGCAGTAAATTAATGTCCAAATCCCAGCTTGGGGGTTCTGGTTTCTGGCCTTCCCCTGGGATGCTCCATGCTCAGGAATCTGCATCTGTCTGCACCCAGCCTCCCGCAGTCACTGACTCCCAGGGACCCAGCTCCCTCTGAGCGCCGGGCAGCCTCAAAAGCTGTCCAGGAACAGCCAGCTGCTCTGTGCCACCACTCTTGAGGACACCCGGTGCCCTCCACGTGGATTCATGCGCTTTATGCGAGAGCGGTGTCCAAAGTGGTTCTGTGGCTGCTGCTGACCGCTGTCAAGCGGGCAGCACCACACTCACACCTGCTGCTGCAGCCCCTTGGCAAACCCTCCTGGGGGTGGTCTCTCTCCTCCAGGGTGGGCCCCGCCCAGAGAAGTGGACAAAGCACACGCAGCGGGCTCCGCGCCTCGGTGATCCAGGAGGCCCTTGGACATTGGCTAGCTCGGGAAGTCCATTTCCAGGACTGGCTTCCTAGAAGGCCAGGGAGCTCTGCAGAAACCTGCCCACCTGGGTGACCCTGCAGGTATTTGAAATGCCAAGGGCAGAGCTGCCAGCCTCAGGGCACCATGCAGGCCAACACAGAGTGACACGCTGACAGATGGCTGGTGGGGGTGTCACCCATAGCGGCTCCCTCAGTTTGATGAGGGGGTTGAGGCAGAGAGATAGATAGATAGATAGATAGATAGATAGATAGATAGATAGATAGATAGATAGATACAGTGTGCAAGCCAGGAATATACTTAGATTTGTTTCATCTGGTGTAACCCTGAATTTTCCCACTAACCAGCTGGTGGGCTGTTGTGAGTGATCTGAGCCCACCTGGTGATTCCTCCCATGCACACCTGCAGCCACTGGGGATGGTTGGGCCCCTGAATCCCAGAGGCTCCAGGGACCCTCACTTAGAGCAGGGGACCACCTGCACCTGCCTCAGAGTCGAAGACTGATTCCAGAACTGCGTTTGGGGAGTGTTTCTAGTTTCAGAGTGTGAGGAGCGGGCAGGAGTGCAGGTGCTAGGCTCCCTCTGCAGGGCTTGAAACCGTGTATGTGATGAGATTACTGGGGTGAGCCAGGGGCCCCCCTTGGGGCTGTGGGGGAGGAGGATTACTGGAAAGAGTCCCCTTGTGAAAGCAAGAGATGTCCGAGGTGGGCGGGGCTCTAGAAGTGAGGAGAGACTAGAGCAACTGCCTCTCCCAGGGGCTCCTCTCTGGCAGTCGGGCCCTCCGGCCAGGGCACGGTCACAGTTGCACACCTGTGGGGCAGGTGAGGCCCACTGTCATAGCCCGAGCTTGCCTTCCATGAAAAGGTGACAAGGAACATCCCTCCAGACTGTCCCAGCAGGGCCGGGTTTCCCCCTCACCATCCTGGCTGAAAGACTGGAATAGTTGATCCCGCTGGCTGTGAACATAGACAGTTCTGCTACCACCCCTCGCCCTGTCTGTCCTGTGAGCCCAGAGTTGTCGGTCCTTCCTCCAGACCTGAGGTCTGACCTCACTTACTCTGAGACAGAGTTCTCTGCAGGCCCAGTCCCCCCACCCCCAGAAGTTCTGATGCCATGACTGGAGTGAGGTCTCATTTCTCTACAAGCTCTCCTGGAGAGTCCGCTGTGCCCCAGGTTCTGAGCCCCGCTCCACAGGACGGGGGTTGGGGTGGACAGGAGGCCCCCTCCAACCCCACCTTAAACTCATCCCTAATTTTAGCGCTGCATTTGTTAACTATTTCTCAAAACTCCCCGGGGTCTCCTCCACCACCGCCTAGGTCCTGCCCTACCTTTCTCACCCTGCCGAATTGAATGGCTCAGCCTCCCAGGCACTTACCCTACCCAACCTCCCTCCACCCTACAGGTCAAGTCCTGTGCACAGTCCCTGCACCTCCACCCGCCCCGCTGGCTCTCCTCATCAAAGCTGCCTCCTACTTTTGCCCTCAGTTCTGCAGTCTGTGGGGGCGAGCTGCTGCAGCTTTGTGATTTTCCACACTGTCACTTCCCCCTCGAGCCCACCCTCCCCACCTCCTGCTGCCCTTCCCCTGGGTGCCTCCCCTTCTGCCTCCGCTCCTCCCTAAGGAAGCCAGGCATGGGGGTAGGATGGGGGGTGGGGTGGGGCCCTGCCTGGCTTCCTTTACAGTTTCCCTGCCTACCCAGGACCCCCGGGGCTGTGGGGCTCCTGGTGGGAGGACTCCCTGGCTGGCTTGAACCCACGGGTCTGATCCGATGGCATTCAGTGTCTGGATTGAGCTCTGGTGTGTGTTCAAGCAAAGCCCCACTTCGCTTCACCTTGGCTGCGTCCCGATACTGGGAAAAGCCACGGTCCCCACCAGAGTTCCAGTCTTCATTCCCAACTAGTCAGCATCTGGATCTTCCCACCTCCACTCAACTCAGACCCGGGCAGGTCGCAGGCACATCCTCCCCAAAGGCCTTCCCCAGTGCTAATTCCTGACACACACGTGCACGCGTGCACACACACACGCCCTGGAGTGCTAGCCTGGTTCCGTGGCAGCCCCACCACACAGCAGCCCCTTCCTGAGAGAAGCCCCAATGTTGTGTGGGCGTTTCCAGGCTCTTTTGGGGTCCGAAGTCCCTAGAAGGGCAGTGGTCTCTGGCCCTGCCCGCCCGGTCACTTGAGCCCCTCAGCACAGATGTCTGCTTATTCCTGTTTTGAAGAACACATGGCTTCCTTCCTACGTTCTCTGTTGGACTTCAAGGGGCTGCATTGGCAGGCCAGCCCTTTCTCCGACCTCCTTTCCTCTCCGTGATCTGCCCGTG
>PVJH01043617.1:0-11524 GCA_004026705.1 Nesogale talazaci | reverse complement strand
AGGCAGTGATGATGCATACAAATTTCCTCTAGTTCCTGAAGCCTTCCTCCCCATCTCCCAACCATCATGGTCCCAACTGTACCTTGCAAATCCAGATGGACTGGAGAAGTCACACTGGCATAGAGGGGAGCTGGAGATATGGGGAAACCAGGATGGATGGGCCCCTTCGGGCCAATGGTTAGATTGGAGATACTGGAAGGGTGGAGGGAAGGGAGGGTAGAGAGACGGAACCAACAGCAAGGAAATATACACAAGCTCCTATTTGAAGGACGGGCATCAAAGGAGTGGGTTGGGGGAGAGGTCGGGCAGTGGCAGTGTATGATATGACAAAACAATAACAATGTATAAACTATTGAGGGTTGGAGGGGAGGAGAGACCAGGGGAAGAGGGGAAGGAATGGAAAAGCCGATACTAGGGGCTTAAGGGAAAAGGTGGACGATTGGAGAACAATAATAGAAGTGGACATGTGAGGATGCTTGACGAATATGCTTATTTATATATTGTGAAAAACAATGTATGAGCCCCCAA
This sequence comes from Nesogale talazaci, assembly GCA_004026705.1. NCBI lineage: Eukaryota > Metazoa > Chordata > Mammalia > Afrosoricida > Tenrecidae > Nesogale > Nesogale talazaci. The sequence goes on along the minus strand of PVJH01043617.1, from coordinate 10,996 downwards.
TAAAATGATTTGGAAAAAAAAAAAAGAAATGCTGAGTGTGTTCCTCTTTCTTGGTTTTCTATCTCTAGGTCTTTATTCAGTTCGTTATAATATTTTCCTTTGTCTTCTCAAGCTGTCCTTTGAAAACTTCTGCTTCATCATTCCTTCTATTTGTGTAGTGCAGCGGTTCTCAACCTTCCTCATGCCATGACCCTTTCATGCAGTTCCTCATGTTGTGGTGACCCCCAACCATAAAATGATTTTCATTGTTACTTCATCACTGTCAATTTGCTACTGTTATGAATCAGGTGACCCCTATGAAAGGGTCATTCGGCCCCCATAGGGGTAGTGACCCACAGGTTGAATGGTGTGTTCCATGTTGGGCTGCCAAACTACCAGCCACTCGACAGAAAAAGATGAGGCTTTCTACTCCTGTGACAAGCTATGGTCTCAGACACCCGCAGAGACAGGTCTACTCTTAGGGTCCCTGTGAGTCAGAATTGACTGGCTGTCAATGGGGGTGTGTTTAGTTTCTGTTTCAAAAGATTCTGAAGGAGCAACAAGTCATTGAATTTAGGATCTAGACAAGACTTTTGAGTGATGTAATCCACCTGTATATCTCAAGGTGTAATCTCACCTTCAAGAAATGAAGAACTCAGATAAATATGATAGCAACAAACACCCAAGACACCTAGGAGAAAAAGAAAGTTCCATCTAGCAAAATTGTCACAGATTAAAAACTATTCTCTTTTTTAAAATCCTCAAAGTGCAATATTGAAAAATTAAAATTGATAAAATACTTAAAGCTAAAAACAGCAATTAGGACTGTTTGGGCATATGAAATATGAGAAATCTCAGAAATATGAGAAATCTCGCGATATTTCCCTCGTGGTGATGAAAGAACATCTCCCTAGTTGTTGGGAGACTAACTAGTGGCAAAAAGAGATGGCAGCATGCTGATCGATCCTGATTCCTGAAGAATGGAGCAACCAGAGGAGAGGCCACAGCAGCTTGCCTCGATGGAGCCAGACCTCTGGGGCTGGAGAAGCCATGTAGAGTCTCCTGTCAGTGCTGAGATGCTTGGGAGACCACATGGAGACCCCTGTCAGCGCTGAGTTGCTTCCACCACCACTGGATGCTGTTGATGGACCTGGAAGCGAGGAGCCATGGAGAGACCCCTGCCAGCGCCAGGATGATTTGACTGCACATGCTTTGTGAGTTAAAAGGAGACTTTATAGACTCTTATCAGACATATGAGCTAATGTTGGATTTATGACCTTGGACTGAACTGAGTTGAGATGCTTTCTCAATGTTCTACTTCTCTTGTGTATAAACCTTTCCCTTATATCCAAATGCATGTCTATGAATTTGTTTCTCTAGTCTACCCAGACTAATACACTCTTTGTCTTGGATACTCAAGAACTATATTAGGATATGAAACTGAACTGATCTTTTTGTCTGTCTTCTGATTGGGATAAGTGTGACTTTCATTATTTGTGGGTTTGGTTCTCTGTTCTGAGCTGAAATAATGTGAACTCAATTGTTTTCTGGAAAGAATATGAGAAGCTAAAGTTTTGATTTTGTTTCCTTTTGATTGCTGTCTTTGGTTAGTCCTTTCTGCAATGGTGAAAATGAAAGTGATACGTGTAAATTTGAGCTCATGGGGGCAAAATGACATCTTGAACTTCTCTGAGATGATGCTGCCTGGTTAAAATGGCTGACCAGCAGCCTGGCCCTGACTTGATGTAGCTAGAGGTCTGAGGCCACATTGCATATGAATGGAATAGCTGAGTAAATGATTGAGTTAGACTACTGTAAGAATGCATGTAGAATCTGGCTGTAATAAGATTATATTGATCTTTTCTACCTACTGTTATTAATAGAATGTGTGTTAGAAATTTTTACTAGCAAATATGAAAATGTAAGCCCACTGCCTTCAGCAATTAAATTGACATGCTGACAAAGAATATTCTGAAAAGATAAACCCCACTCAGTACCTTGAGTGCTCAGGACTTTTGCATTCAAAAAAAAACTTGCTGATAAAGCTGTTGACAGACTGGAGAGAGAGAAAAAGAAAAAGGAATGCTTTTGAATTTTGAAGTAGCGGTTTTTTCCTAAAGCTGGAAAAATCTTCAGCCATGGAGAAACTCTCCTCTTTAAGAATGGAAGTGTCGAGAACCTGCAAGCAGCCTGACAAGGTCCTAGGGTGATCAATTGCACCCACTTGTTGAATAGAAATGGGAGAAATCCAGCATTAGAGAGATAGGTTGAGTCTGGCCGGAGACACCCATGGACCTCATTCACAGGGACTAGAAGACAAGAGTGAGTTGGTTGTTCTGAAGTTCAAAGAGTTGTGTTGCCCTAAACCTATGTCATGGCATGGCCTAAGGGGGCTAGGGTTGATTAGGATTTGTGAAGAGACCCAAGGCTGAAAGGTGAGGTGATTAATGGCAGCCTAATGAAGGTAAGTGAGGCAGCCCACACAGAGTTGTCCAGAACCCTACCAGATGAAGATAAGATTTTGAGACCATCAATTAGTGCATAGTGGTGCAGACTTTATGGATGTCCTGTCCTGATTTGACTTGCTTATGGATGCTGACTCACACGTTTCCACCTGGGATGACACTTCTTCACATCAAAGAACATGCTTCTCTGGACAGTATGGAAATTGTATACCCAAAATTGGGGAGATAGAGGCATAAAGTGACTGGCTTCTAAGTGTTCATGGGTGGGGAAATATGTTTATAGAATTATAGAACCATGGTGTAGGTGTTTGCTTAGCTGAAATTGTTAGGCATAGAATATTCTTGTTTCATTCCCTTATAGAATATTATGTTTAAACGAGGCTAGCACATTTTGAATTGTATGCATTTCAGTGTCCCTTCACCTTCCTATTGAAGAGCACACTGAGACCTGCCTAAAACCTCTGATGCAGTCACAGTCCTTTGGATCCACACAATTCTGCACCCACTGGCCTGTCATCTTCCTGCATTCTGCAGCATATATGTGACTGCAAACACCTGAAGAGGGACTTATGGATCAGTATTGAACTTAGGGATTTGGATTGAACTGGTCTGGGATGGTTTCCTGATATACTATTACTTCTTGATTATAAAGTTCTTTCTCACACATTTATGACTATCTTTGAATTTGTTTCTCTAGTCAACTTGGCTTAACACACATTTTGTTATCTTTGTTTTTTTCACTTAAAGTTTATATTCTATTTTTTGTAAGAAATGCTTCTGATTGGATGTCTTGCTAACACAGGGCCAAGTTCCTGGCTTTCAATCGGAAGGCCAGGCCCCAAATCCACCAAATCTACAGAGAAGTGGTTGCCCACTTCTGAAAAGGTCTAGATTCCTGGGGACTTGTCAGGGCAGTTCCATCAGTGTCACAGGATTGACCCAACAGTAGCAAGGATAATATCTTCTCCTGAGAAACATAAGAGGGCACGCTTATTCTTAATATTTTTGCTTTATTTTGGTTTGGTTTTTCCCCCCCATGCTGATACAGAAGTTTTCTATGCTTGATCTCTGAAATTCAATAAGTTTGTTTAGAGAAGAAGTGTTAGGTGTTCACTAATGTTGACATAAGGGGTCCAGTTTTCCTTGCCAAAGATGGCATGCCTTTCTCTCATGGGTTTGCCTGTACCAGAGGAGCAGCTGTTGGCCAGTCCCATCAGTGGCAGCAGTCTGCAGTATTCACCTTGCTCTGCTTCCCTTAATACTTCTCCTGGTCCTCAAAGCCGTGTGTCTCAGGCCTTCCTTAGTGAAATTACTCAGCATTCTCTTGCAGCACCATGCTTTCTTGTTGCCCTTTCTCAAATGTGTCACCCATAAACTCTCATGGCCTATTTGCACCATCATAATTGTTTTTAAAATCCAGGTTACAATTTCCTCAGATTAGATCCCCATCTGTATTCCTTGAGTGGGGTGCGATGCAGCCCCCTCCCCAAATGATTGCAATTAGCAGGTGCTCTCTGTGTTAGCAGGTGGGTTATCCCGGTTTTTCATGCTATCCCTGTTTCTCTTCTTACCCACTTGTGGATTCACCTCAGTTTCCCACTCCCTCAGCTACTGTCTGAAATTCTGAGATCTCAGTTAGTGTGTATCTTTATTCATTGTTATATGGGAGAGCTCTGGAAATCATATTACTCTGAGTCCTGGCTTGACTCTGATGCTCATTATGGTAACAGCGCCCCTCTTGTGCAGTAATGAAGGACTGCTCCTTGGCCACAGTCACCCAAGAATCCAATTATCCCTGTTGTATTTTTAATTTTTCTCTTTAGTGACAGCAGTTCCCACTGTAGTATCTGTCTTACAGAGAAGAGATATAACAAAAGTCTTCAAGGATGTTAAGGACTCCTGTCACAAATGTTTTCCTCAGTTGTGGTGAAAGGAGTGTCCTCTGGTCACTCTTAGGGTAGATGAGCAGGTCTTACGTAATTGTACTACTGGAGGGAGCTCAAACCACATCACTTTATTAAAATTAAAGAATAGGTCTTTTATTACTGCTAGCTGGGTCAAGCGAGGAGTCTAGTGCCTGGAAAAACTCTCCTAATCAAAGGTGGTAGATGGGATGAATTCAATCGTCGAACCAGGGGGCGAGATTGGGAGGGAACATTCGGTAGTTACATTCTTTGCTGATCCGGCAGAACATTGGGTTGGTGTCAGAAGAGGACACCTTCAGATAGGACAAGTCAAGAACTGTCGAGATTTACCAACCCCCTTGCTTATCTAGCAGACGGGCTATCAAAAAGGTATAGAGGGAGTTTTAGATCACTTGGGTGGTGCTTCAGCTTCTTTCCTCATTTTGTCCAGTGAAAGGAGAAGGAAACCACCAATTTTCTTATGTTCATGAGTTTTATAAGAATATTGCAGTATATCAAGCACACACTCACCAGAAAACTGTCTATTATGAATATGTTCTTAGAAGACACTCCAGAAGTTCTGGTGATCTACCCCCAAAATATCTGTCACTGAGTTAGGCTGAATTGACTAGAGAAACAAACCCCGGGACACTTACATATGTATAATATAGAAGAGTTTTTATATAGAAGCAATTATATATAAAGAAAACAATCCAGCCCAGTCAAGTCCCTAAGTCTGATACTAATCCATAGGTCCTTCCTCAGACTCAGAAAATCACATGTAGTGGCAAAGAATGCAGGAAGATCCCAGGCTGGTGAGCACAGGGTCCTGTTGAGCCAAGGTCAGTGGAAACACGGCAGGGCTGTGGCAGCTCTCAAGGTCAGCAAACCGGAAGGTAAAGTGGGAGAGGGGGTCCTTCCTACCTAGGAGAAGACGATGCTCTCCAGTGGACAGCATCAGTGACCTGATTGAGAGGTCAGACTCCACCCAGCACGAGAATGCCTAGTTGACACAGAGAAACTACCACAGTCACTGAAAACCGTACGGAGTACACAGGTCTACTCTGATTTGACCCCTTGAGTCAGAACTTGGTGAAAGCTAACAACAGCAATCCAATGGTTGTTTCTGTTCTTCCTTTCTAATTCTCTATTCCCACACCACACCGTGGTTAGTTGTTCGGTACCACCAAAAGGACTCCAAATCCATTCACTTGTTATGTTTTAGTAGCTATGGGATCAATCCATGCTGTTGAACATCTTTTGTTTTTTCAATAGCCTTCTATTTTGCCAAACATGATGTCCTTTTCCAGGGATTGGTCTCTCTGATAACATGGGCTCCTAGTCCCCATTCTACTACTGAAAACAGAGTCATTCATGTCTTTACATCTAATCAGAGTGGAGAGCAAATGCCAGAAGCTGCAGGGGCAGTTCAGAAAACTCATTAAGACTCTTTGGAATCACTCTCAGTAATAAAGTCTTCTTTTAGTTGGTGGTCTCCAGAGAAAGTTAGCCAATAACAAGAATCCATATGTTATTCAGATTAAATCCCTTTAAAATTACATCCTCTCACAAATGAATTAATAGTATCAGGCGAGAGACGCTTTCAAGCAAAAGGTGGAATCAGAGCGTCTCCCTAAAGTGTTGACGTGCTTCAGTGGGTGGAAAAGAGAAAGATAAATTCCAAGATGGAGAAATCATTTGCACAGTTTGTACTCACTAAGTTTTAATGCTTTGTTAAGCACCCTGGTTGGGGTTAGAAAACAGAATGATTCAATCTTGACATTGAATTCGCCTCAGAGGGCATAGACTTCCAGTCCCCATACTACATAGTCTAGCATAGAGATGGGGAGGCTATCATAAAGATGTGCATAAAGTATTATCAATCATAACAGATAGACCAAACATTTCCTGAAGGAAACATCTTTTGTTTTGCTTTGTTTTTTAACTTTTAATTGTGAATTGGGTGAATATTTGCAGAACATGATCATTTCCCATTAAACAATTCGTGCACATTTTGTTTCACCTCATTGATTGAAATCCCACCTCCTCCCTGGACTTCCTGTTTCCATTCCTCCTTCTTCTTTATCCCTTCTTAACTTTGTTCTTGGGCTAATGCTGTTTTTTTTTTAAAAAAAAAAAGGTTTCATTGACCATGTAATTCACATTTCATACACTATAGCCATCAGATCTTATTAAGAGAAGTTGTGCACTCATTGCCACAATCAATTTAAGAAAACTTTCTTCCCATGATCCCTGTTATTAGCTCCCCATTGCTTCCCAAGCTCCTTTGCCATGCTTCTAGGAAATCAATAGCTGTATCTTAAATGGTGATGTTCACGTTTTTTTTTTTTTTACTTTCAAAAAAAAATCTTCACTAACTTTGACTTTCAAAAAAAATCTTCACTAACCAAATTAGAGTATGGAGCATTGTTTGTGTAATTATATTATACCAATTCAGCCTAATATCCCATGAGACCAAGGTCCTGAGCTCCCAGGGCCATTGACTCTTTTCTCAAGGAATTTAGTTATGACTAAGTAGTTTTCATAACATCTTAGCAGCATCTTAAAAGAGTAAAGATTACTCTAGACAAAGAGAATGAGTGAAGAGTTTAAAACAGAAGGAGCGACATGAAACAGTGTCTGCTTGTATGGGCCAAGAAAAGCTGGGTCTGCAGAAACACAGTCTGGAATCTGCACCTTGTGTCCCCTTCATCCTTAAGAGCCCAGTGCTAACAGTTGCCCAGTGCTGCTGTCCAGTAAGCTGCTTTTAAGCTTAAGCTGCTAAGGCCACAATGGCAGCCCCTTCTGCCCTGGCAGCCTCCTGACCAGTCCCTCAGCAGACTTTTAGCCTGCCAGGCTAATTTGATTAGTAAATGTCAGCTATCTGAAAGCTCAGATATGGGTCTCTCCTCTGCTCCTCTCTCGGACAGTTTAGTAAGAAGCTGTGGAAGCAGTTTCTGCTCTGTATGACTGAAAGTATAAAGATGGTCAAGAAAGATGCTAAATCTCACAGAAAGAGAAATTACTCAACAAATTTAGTTTTGAAAGTGATCACTTGAGAAAATGAATTAGAAGCTGTTCTGTTTGGGGAGGAAAGGTAGAATAGTGAACAAAACCACAGCCATTATCAAGAAGCACATTTGTTGCTCTTTGACTGTGAATTGGTTTGCTATTTTTGCATCCTAGGTTTCTCGAACATGAAGCGTGTGGTGGTCATGTATCCATGATGTCAATTTCATGATTGGGATGTAAGGGTGGAGTCTAGCCTGTTAATCTGGAGATAACCAATGAGTAGCCGATGAGGACTCTGTGTGGGCATGGCTTTCTCCTGAGAATTCTGGGAAGTCTTGCGGTATTTCCCAATTGGAGAAGAGAGACTTAACTCTCAGTCTCTGGGAGTCAGTCTCTGAGACGATGAACAACTGACAAGAAAAGATGGCAGCATCCAAGGAACTGGAGGAGCCGGAGAAGGACTCACAGGGTTTTACCCTGATGGAACCAGACCTCTGAAGTTGGAGAAGGCATGTGGAGACCTCTACCAGTGCTGAGTTGCTTCTACCACCACTAGATGCTGTTAATGGACCCTGAGCCCTAGAAGCGAGGAGCCATGAGGAGACCTATCCCTGCCAGTGCCAAGATGCTCGACTGCACGTGCTTCATGAGCCAGAAGGAGACTTTATAGACTTGTATCAGACATATGGGCTAATATCATACTTATGACCTTGGATGGACTGGGTTGGGATGCTTTCTCAATGTTCCATTCCTCTTGTCTATAAACCTTTCCCTTATATCCATATGTGTGTCTATGAATTTGTTTTTCTAGTCTACCCGGACTAACACAAAGCACTTCCTGGAAATCAGGAATCCAGGAGCAGCTTAGCGATGTGATGGGGCTTCCCAGCTTCCCCTGCAGCTGTAGAGTGCGGAGCTGTCATGTAGTGACTGGCTGGGTCTAGAGAAGGAGTTCTCAACCTGTGGGTCGTGAGCCCTTTGGGACTGAGTGACCCTTTCACAGGAGTGGCCCAGTTCATAACAGTAGAAAAATTACAGTGATGAAACAGCAATGAAAATAATGTTATGGTTGGGGGTCAGCACAACATGAGGAACTGTACGAAAGGGTCACAGCATGAGGAAGGTTGAGAACTATTGTTCTAGAGCATCTGCTTCTAAGCTCATGTAGGTGATGTTGACTGAGATGTCACGTCTTCACCACAGGGGTCTCTCCACAGATCGACTCACAAATGTCAGTTGTTTTTGTCCAAAGTGAGTGATTGAAGGGACAGAATGAGAAACTCCAAGAGAGAAGCCACAGTGTTTTTATTTTCATTTAATTGTGGAAATGGCAGCCATTACCTCTACCATATTTAATCAGTTACATCAATTCTGGTACAATGCGAGAGGGGATCTATTACTTTGGCGGCCATTTGGGAACTTGACCATCACACGTTGGGATCTCCAAGTCAAATGATAGGAATTATTTCTTGTAAGTAGATGGCATGCTCATGAGATTCCAGCCACAATTGACCCATCATATCCTCTTTCTGAATGGCTGCACCCAAATCTATTTGTTGAGCCCTGCTTCTAGAGCAGAGTCAAGTCTATTCCAATTGTGTCTAAGGGACATGGAAGTCTAGGAGAATCCTAAGGAACGTGATGTCCACTCTGCTCACCTCAAGATTAATTTCTTTTATTCATTGTCATGCAAGTGTTCTATTGTCCATGTAGAAAGTAAAAATAAATAAGGAGAAAAAAAGAAAAAGCGTCTTGAATAGCACCACACTAGCACTGCTAAAATTTAAATTCCTGCTTCCAGACTTTTTTCTATGCAGAAATACATATGTAAAAGGATTTTTTTCTGTTTTTAACTAAAATGAAATTAAACAATAGGTTATCTCATGACAAGCTGCTCTCACTTAAGTTGGAGAAGTATCATGAGCATATATCTTATGTGCATAGAGACCAGCTTCTTGGATTTTCATTGAACTTTGAGTTTCAAAAATACACAGTGTGCCCTGCCCATCTTCCAGCATCATCTAAACTGGAACCATTTCTTCTAGCACCACCACCCTCTCCTGCCCATGACTGGAGAATAAGGATCAGTATCTCCTTGGCGGAGACGGAAAAGGATGTGATGATGGCAGCAGGAGTAAGGGATGAGTAAGGGAGCTGGCCACAGGGTCTACCCTTCCTCCCCTGCATTGTCGTGAATGACACCACCTCTGTGGGGACCTGACGGCAACAGGACTCGACTGTAGACAGGGTGGCTTATAGAGTGCAGGGCGACTAGGTCTGCAGGTCTAGAAAACAATAGTATTTTTTATTAAGTCTGTCCCTGCTCATGGTTTCCCATGTATGTCAGAACACAACTGTATCCATAGCTTCATAGTCTTAAATAGCTTTTGGGGAGGGTGGGTATGGGAGCGGGGAGAGTTTGTTGCCAAGGCTTTCTTCCCAGTTGCCTCTTGACGGACTCAAAACTGCAAGTTTTCTGCTGGCTGACAAACACGTTAACCATTTGTGCTACCCAAGGACTTCAAGTGACAGTTAAGAATAAATACTTGCCACCACTCCTCCAAACCCAGTCCCCTAGAGAGTTGTTTGTGCCACTCCTGTTTATCATGTGTGGTTTTCACAAGATCCCACAACATTAGGACCATATGATAAGGAAGGAAAGTACAGAATGAGTCTCACATAAGTCTCAGATTTAGTTAGCTAAACTAGGACCCAGGAGAATGGAGTGAGGCTGAATGCCCTGTGATAGCAGAGAGGGAGTCTTATGAGTCTCCGCCTCTATCTGATGCCCAAGGTAACCTAGCCCAGAGATTTCTGAGGATGCAGGCCTTAATCACACTGCTGGAAGTAGAAATCTGTGATGGGGACCTCCATGGTGTCATCCACAGGGAGCTGGGTGAGTCTCAGAGGCTGGTCTGCTTCAGGCACCGTGCAGAGGAACCAGCCTGGGTAGGCGGCTGACTCGAAGCTGGAAGTGAGGCCAGTGTCCCGCCTGTAGAAGGTGAAACTCTTGGATTCTTCAGTGCTGAGGTAGAGTTCCATGATATTCACTGGCTATGAACAGAGGGGCACACAGTAGGTGATGCTGAGCAGAGGGGCACACAGTAGGTGATGCTGAGCACAGGGGCACAGTGGGTGATGGACAGGGCTAATAGAGGATAGTGAAGCAGAGGAAATGGGCGAGGCTCAAGAGCAGAGACAGAGCTCAAACGAACCCAAGGCCTGCCATGGTGTTCTGTGTGGTGGCTCTTTGGCTCCCAAACCCACAGTGGGTTCATTGTCAGTTGACTTAATCACAAGATGGGGAGGGTGCCTGACAGGACTCACCTCTAGTTTCAGGGTTGGCTCCTCCCCCGTCCCACAGGACAGGCACTGGGTCCCTCCCTGGATGCCCAAGATGACTGGGCAGAACCTGGCATCCAGTGATCGATTGGGGACAACACTGATCTCCTCACCTAGGGAAGAACCAGATACAGTGGCCTTGTCGATTCTCGCCTTCCCTCTTCCCAGCCACAACTTAGGAGAGCAGGACCTGTGGAGATACCCCATCCGAAGGCTGGGCAGAAGGAAAGCCTCCTAGTCTCTTCCTTGGGGTTTCAAGCCTGAGGGAAGAGCTGGTGGGCAGGGTATCTCTTT